>JAOSBK010045602.1:0-18912 GCA_027568895.1 Erythroxylum shatona | reverse complement strand
TTTATTGGAAACGTGCATAAAACGTCATGAAAATACACATTCAAAAAAGTGCATAAAACGTCACAAAAATGCAAATTTTGTGACATTTTTTGGAAACATGCGTTAAATGTTAAGAAAATGCACATTAAAAAAACGTGCATAAAACGACACAAAAATGCACATCCAAAAACGTGCATAAAACGTCACAAAAATGCACATTTAGTGACTTTTTTGGAAACATCCATAAAACGTCACAAAAATACGTTTTCTACGACATTTTTTGAAAACGTGCATAAAATGTCATAAAAATTCACATTAAAAAAACATGCATAAAACGTCACGAAAATGCACATTCAAAAAACGTGCATAAAACGTCATGAGAATTGGCATTCTGTGACGTTTTTAGGAAGGGTGCATAAATGTCATGAAAATGCACATTCTGAGACATTTTTTGAAAACATGCTTAAAATGTCCCGAAAATGCACATTCAAAAAACGTGCATAAAATGTCACGACAATGCACATTCAAAGAACGTGCATAAACGTCACAAAAATGCACACTCAAAAATGTTCATAAAATGTCACGAAATGCACCTTCGGTGGCATTTTTTGGAAACGTGCAAAAAATGTTACGAAAATGCACATTCTACGGTGTTTTTTGGAAGCGTGCATTAAACGTCACAAAAATGCACATTCATAAAACATGCATAAAATGTGACGAAAATGCACATTCTGTGACGTTTTTTGGAAACGTGCATAAAACGTGACAAAAATGCACTTTTTAAAAAACATGCATAAAATGTCACAAAAATGCACATTATGTCCCTTTTTTTGAAATGTGCATAAAACGTCACGAAAATGTATATTCTGTGACGTTTGTTGGAAACGTGCATAAAATGTTACCAAAATGCACAATCAAAAATCGTGCACAAAACGTCACGAAAATGCACATTCAAAAAACGTGCATAAAACGTCATGAGAATGGGCATTCTGTGACATTTTTTGGAAAAGTGCATAAACGTCACGAAAATACACATTCAAAAAGGGTGCATAAATGTCATGAAAATGCACATTCTGAGACGTTTTTTGAAAACGTGCTTAAAATGTCCCAAAAATGCACATTCAAAAAACGTGCATAAAACGTCACGACAATGCACATTCAAAAAACGTGCAAAAAATGTCACAAAAATGCACATTCTACAATGTTTTTTCGAAGCTTGCATTAAACGTTACGAAAATGCACATTCAAAAAACATGCGTCAAAAGTGACAAAAATACACATTCTGTGATGTTTTTTTGGAAACGTGCATAAAACGTGACCAAAATCCACATTCAAAAAACTTGCATAAAATGTCACAAAAATGCACATTATGTGCCTTTTATTAACGTGCATAAAAAATTACGAAAATGCTCATTCTATGACATTTTTTGGAAACGTGCATAAAATGTCATCAAAATGTACAATCAAAAAATGTGCATAAAACGTCACGAAAATGCACATTCAAAAAATGTGCATAAAACGTCATGAGAATGGACATTCTGTGACATATTTTGGAAATGTGCATAAAACGTCACGAAAATGCACATTCAAAAAAGGTACATAAAACGTCACAAAAATGCACATTCAAAAACGTGCGTAAAACGCCACGAAAATGTACATTCGGCGGCTTTTTTGGAAACGTGCAAAAAAGTCACGAAAATGCACATTCTGTGACGTTTTTTGAAAGCGTGCGTAAAATGTCATGAAAATGCACATTCAAAAAACATGTATCAAAAGTAACGAAATGCACATTCTGTGACATTTTTTGGAAACGTGCATAAAACGTGACAAAAATGCACATTCAAAAAATATGCATAAAAAGTCACAAAAATGCACATTATGTGCCTTTTTTTTTGAAATGTACATCAAACATCACGAAAATACACATTTTGTGACGTTTTTTGGAAACGTGCATAAAATGTTACGAAAATGCACAATTAAAAAAAGTGCATAAAACATCACAAAAATGTACATTATGTGACGTTTGTTGGAAACGTGCATAAAACTTCATGAAAATGTACATTCTGTGACGTTTTTAGGAAACGTGCATAAAACGTCACAAAAATGCACATTCTGTGATGCTTTTTGGAAACGATCGTAAAACGTCACAAAAATGCACATTCTGTGATATTTTTTAGAAACGTCAATAAAACGTCACGAAATGCACATTCTAGGATGTTTTTTAGAAACGTGCATAAAACGTCATAAAAATGTACATTCAAAAAACGTGCTTAAAATGTCACAAAAATCCACATTCGGTGACGTTTTTTAGAAACATGCATAAAACATCACAAAAATGCACGTTCAAAAAACGTGCATAAAACGTCACGAAAAATGCTCATGCAGCGAAGTTTTTTGGTAACGTGCATAAAACGTCACAAAAATGCACATTTTGTAACATTTTTTGGAAAAATGCATAAAACATCATGAAAATGCACAATAAAAAAAGTACATAAAATGTCACAAAAATGCAAGTTTTGTGACGTTTTTTGCAAACGTACGTAAAACGTGACAAAAATGCACATTCAAAAAACCTGCATAAAACGTCACGAAAATGTACATGCTGCGACGTTGTTTGGAAATGTGCATAAGAAGTCACAAAAATGCATATTCAAAAAACGTGCATAAAACGTCACGAAAATGCACATTCTACGTCATTTTTTGGAAACGTGCACAAAACGTCACGAAAATGGACATTATGTGATGTCTTTTGGAAACTTGCATAAAACGTCACGAAAATGCACATTAAAAAAAGTGAATAAAAAGTCACAAAAATACACAATCTGTGACGTTTTTTGAAAACGTGGATAAAATGTAACAAAAATGCACAATTAAAAAACGTGCATAAAACATCACAAAAATGCACATTCTGTGACGTTTTTTATAAACATGCAAAAAATGTGACGAAATTGAACATTCAAAAAACGTGCATAAAACGTCACAAAAATGCACATTCTATGATGTTTTTTGGAAACGTATAAAAAAGTCAAAAATTGCACTTTCATAGAACGTGCATAAAACGTTACAAAAAAGCACATTCTGTGACTTTTTTTCGAAACGTGCATAAAACGTAATGAAAATGCACATTCAAAAAACGTAATGAAAATGCACATTCAAAAAACGTCGCAAAAATGCACATTCTGCGACGTTTTTTGGAAACGTGTATAAAACGTCACGAAGATGCACATTCTGTCACATTTTCCGGTAATGTGCATAAAACGTCATGAAAATGCACTTTCAAAAAATGTGCATAAAACATCACGATAATGTGTATGCTACTACGTTGTTTGCAAACGTGCATAAAAAGTCACAAAAATGCACATTCAAAAAACGTGCATAAAACTTCACAAAAAGGTACATTCTACGACATTTTTTGGAAACGAACATAAAATGTCACGAAAATACACATTTAAAAAACGTTCATAAAACGTCACGAAAATTGCACAGTCTATGATGTTTTTTGGAAACATGCATAAAACGTCACAAAAATGCACATTCAAAAAACGTCCATAAAACGTCACAAAAACGCACATTTTGCGATGTTTTTTGTAAATGTGAAAAAAACGTCACAAAAATGCAGATGTAAAAAATGTGCATAAAACAACACGAAAATGCACATTCAAAAAACGTGCATAAAATGTCACGAAAATGCACATTCAAAAAACGTACATAAAACGTCACGAAAATACACACTCAGTGACATTCTTTGGAAACGTGCATAAAACATCATGGAAATGCACATTCAAAAACACATGCATAAAATGTCACGAAAATGCACATTATGTTACGTTTTTTGGAAACGTGCATAAAAGGTCACAAAAATGCACATTCTGTGACTTTTTTCGAAACGTGCATAAAAAGTCACGAAAATGCAGATTCAAAAAATGTGTATTACGAAAAGTCACATTCTACGACATTTTTTAGAAATGTGTATAAAACGTCACGAAAATGGACAATCCAAAAACGTGCATAAAATATCACAAAAATGTGAATTCTGTAACGGTTTTTGGAAACATGCATAAAACGTCACGAAAATGTACATTCAAAAAATGAGCATAAAAAGTCATGAAAAGGTACATTCTGTGACGTTTTTTGGAAACGTATATAAAACGTCACGGAAATGCATAAACAGAAAAGTGCATAAAAGGTCATGAAAACGCAAATGCTGCGACATTTTTTGGAAACATGCATAAAACATCATGAAAATGCACATTCTTTAACATTTTTCGGAAATGTACATAAAACATAACGAAAATGCACATTCAAAAAACGTGCATAAAAACGTCACAAAAATGCACATTATGTGATGTTTTTTGGAAACGTGCATAAAAAGTTACAAAAATGCACATTTTGTGACATTTTTTGGAAACGTGCATAAAACCTCATAAAAATGCACAATCAAAAATGCACATAAAACATCACAAAAATGCATATTTTGCGACATTTTTTGGAAACGTGCATAAAACATCACGAAAAAGCACATTCAAAAAACGTGCGTAAAACGTCATGAAAATGCATATTCTGTGACATTTTTTGGAAACGTGCATAAAATGTCACGAAATTGCACATTCAAAAAATGTGCATAAAACGTCACAAAAATGCACATTATGTGATGTTTCTTGGAAACGTGCATAAAACGTCACAAACATGCACATTCTGTGACATTTTTTAGAAACGTGCATAAATCCTCACGAAAATGCATAATCAAAAAATGTTCATAAAATGTCCCAAAAATGCACATTTTGTGATGTTCTTTGGAAACGTGCATAAAACGTCACGAAAATGTACCTTCAAAAAACGTTCATAAAATGTCCCAAAAATGCACATTCTATGACATTTCTTGGAAACGTGCATAAAACGTCACGAAAATGCACATTCAAAAAATGTGCATAAAACATCACAAAAATGCACATTCTGTGACATTTTTTGGAAACGTGAATAAAATATCACAAAAATGCACATTTTTTGAATGTGCATTTTTTTACTTTTTATGCACGATTCACAAAGAGTCACAAAATGTGCATTTTTTCTACATTTTATGCACGTTTCTAAAAACATCACAGAATGTGCATTCTTGTCACGTTTGATGCACATTTTTTGAATATGCATTTTTGTGAAGTTTTATGCACGTTTCTAAAAAATGTCGTAGAATGTGAGTTTTCGTGAGATTTTATGCACGTTTTTTCAATGTCTATTTTTGTGACGTTTTATGCACGTTTCCAAAAAAGGTCACAGAATGTGCATTTTTTTGAATTTTTATGCACGTTTTCAAAAAACGTCACAGAATGAGCATTTTTTGATGTTTTATTCACTTTTCCAAAAAACATCACAGAATGGGCATTTTCGTAACGTTTTATGCATATTTTTTGAATGTCCATTTTCATGGCGTTTTACGCACGTTTCTAAAAATAGTCACAGAATTTGCAATTTCGTGACGTTTTATGCATGTTTCTAAAAAACGTCGCAGAATGTGCATTTTTGTGACATTTTATGCACATTTTTGGATTGTGCATTTTCGTGACATTTTATGCACTTTTCCAAAAAACTTCGCAGAATGTGCATTTTAGTGACGTTTTATGCACATTTTTTGAATGTGCATTTTTGTGACGTTTTATGCATGTTTCCAAAAAATGTCACAGAATGTGCATTTTTGTGACGTTTTATGCACGTTTCCAAAAAAACATCACAGAATGTGCATTTTCAAGATGTTTTATGCACGTTTTTTGAATGTGCATTTTCATGACATTTTTTCCACATTTCCAAAAAACGTCACAGAATGAGCATTTTCGTGACGTTTTATGTATGTTTCCAAAAAATGTCGCAGAATTTTCATTTTTACGACATTTTATGCAAATTTTTTGATTGTGCATTTTCGTGACATTTTATGCATTTTTTCAAAAAATGCCGCAGAATGTGCATTTACGTGACGTTTTATGAACATTTTTTGATTGTGCAATTTCGTGACATTTTATGCACGTTTCCAAAAAATGTAACAGAATGTGCATTTTTGTGACGTTTTACGAACATATTTTAAATGTTCATTTTCGTGACGTTTTATACACATTTCCAAAAAATGTCACAGAATGTGCATTTTTGTGACGTTTTATGTACGTTTCTAAAAAAGTCACAGAATGTGCATTTTCGAGACGTTTCATGCACCTTTTTTGAATGTGCATTTTCGTGACATTTTATGCACGATTCCAAAAATAGTCTAAAAACGTGCATTTTCATGACGTTTTATGTACATTTCCAACAAATGTCAAAGAATATCCATTTTTGTAACATTTTATGCACTTTTTTTATTGTGCATTTTCATGATATTTTATGCTCGTTTCCCAAAAAAGTCACAGAATGAGCATTTTCGTGACATTTTATGCACATTTTTTGATTGTGCATTTTCGTGACGTTTTATGCACGTTTCCAAAAAATGTCACAGTATGTACATTTTCGTGACGTTTCATGCATGTTTTTTGAATGTGCATTTTCGTGACGTTTTATGCACATTTTTTGAATGTGCATTTTCGTTACACTTGATGCATATTTTTTGAATGTGCATTTTCGTGACGTTTTATATACGTTTCTGAAAAACGTCGCAGAATGTGGTATTCCGTGACATTTATATTTTTTGAATGTACATTTTCGTGACGTTATATGCACGTTTCTAAAAAATTTCACAGAATGTGCATTTTTGTGACATTTTATGCACGTTTTCAAAAAAGATCAAAGAATGTGCATTTTCATGACGTTTTATGCATGTTTTTTGAATGTGCATTTTCGTGACGTTTTATGTACATTTCCAAAAAATGTCACAGAATGAGCATTTCCGTGACGTTTTATGCATGTTTCCAAAAAATGTCGCAGAATTTCCATTTTTACTACGTTTTATGCACATTTTTTCATTGTGTATTTTCGTGACATTTTACGCATTTTTCCAAAAAAGTCGTATAATGTGCATTTACGTGACGTTTTATGCCCATTTTTTTATTGTGTAATTTTGTGGCATTTTACGTACTTTTTTTAATATGCATTTTCGTGACGTTTTATGCACGTTTCCAAAAAATGCCACAGAATGCACATTTTCGTGATGTTTTATGTACGTTTTCAAAATATGTCACAGAATTTGCATTTTTGGGACGTTTAATGCACGTTTTTTGAATGCGCATTTTTATGACATTTGATGCACGTTTCCCAGAAAAAGTCACAAAACGTGCATTTTCGTGACGTTTTATGTACGTTTCCAAAAAACGTCGAGCAATGTCCATTTTTTTGTAACATTTTATGCACTTTTTGATTGTTCATTTTCATGATATTTTATGCTTGTTTCCCACAAAAGTCGCAGAATGAGCATTTTCGTGATATTTTATGCACATTTTTTGATTGTGCATTTTCGTGACGTTTTATGTACGTTTCCAAAAAAAGTCACAGAATGTGCATTTTTTGTGATGTTTTATGCACATTGTTTGAATGTGCTACATCGTGACATTTTATGCACGTTTCCAAAAAATGTCACAATATGTGCATTTTCGTGACGTTTTATGCACATTTTTTTAATGTGCATTTTCGTGACATTTTATCCACGTTTTCTGAATGTGCATTTTCGTAACATTTTATGCACATCTTTTGACTATACATTTTTGTGACATTTTATGCATGTTTTTTGAATGTGCATTTTTGTGACGTTTTGTGCACGATTTTTAGTGTGCATTTTTATGATGTTTTATGCACGTTTCCAAAAAATGTCGTAGAATGTGACTTTTCGTAACATTTTATGCAAGTTTTTTGAATGTGCATTTTCGTGACGTTTTATGCACGTTTCCAGAAAACGAAACAGAATGTGCATTTTTGTGACGTTTTATGCACATTTTTTTAAAGTGCATTTTCGTGACGTTTTATGCACGTTTCCAAAAATGTCACAGAATGTACATTTTTGTGATGTTTTATGCACTTTTCCAAAAAATGAAACAAAATGTGCATTTTCGCGATGTTTTATGCACATTTCCAAAAAATGTCACAGAATGTGCATTTTTGTGACGTTTTATGCTTGTTTCCAAAAAAATCACAGAATGTGCATTTTTGTGATGTTTTATGCAGGTTTTTCGAATGTGCTATTTCGTGACATTTTTTGTACGTTTCCAAAAATTGTCACAATATGTGCAATTTTGTAATGTTTTATGCACATTTTTTGAATGTGCATATTCATGACATTTTATTAACGTTTTTTGAATGTGGATTTTCATGACATTTTATGCATGTTTTTTTAATGTGAATATTCGTGACGTTTTATGCATGTTTCAAAAAACATCACAGAACGTGCATTTTCGTGACGTTTTATGCATGTTTTTTGAATGTACATTTTCGTGACGTTTTATGCACACTTTTTGAATGTCCACTTTTGTGACGTTTTATGCACGTTTCCAAACAACATCGCAGCATGTACATTTTCGTGATATTTTATGCACGTCTTTTGAATGTGCATTTTTGTAACGTTTTATGGACTTTTTTCAAACAATGTCATAGCATGTACATTTTCGTGACGTTTTAGGCACATTTTCTGAATGTTCATTTCTGTCACATTTTTTGCACGTTTCCAAAAAAGGTCACAAAATGTGCATTTTTGTGACGTTTTATACATGTTTTCTGAATGTGCATTTTTGTGATGTTTTTTGCACATTTCCTAAAAACATCACAGCATGTGACATTTCATGACGTTTTATGCACTTTTTTGAATGTGCATTTCTGTGACATTTTATGCACATTTCCAAAAAACGTCACAAAATGTGCATTTTTGTGACGTTTTATTCACGTTTCCAAAAAACGTCACAGAATGTGCATTTTTGTGACATTTTATGAACGTTTTTATTGTGCATTTTCATGATGTTTTATGCACGTTTCAAAAAACGTAGAAATGCGTGCATTTTCGTAATGTTTTATGCATAATTTTTAAATGTGCATTTCCGTGACGTTTTATGCATGCTTCCAAAAAGGGTCACAAAATGTGCATTTTTGCGACGTTTTATACATGTTTTCTGAATGTGCATTTTTGTGATGTTTTATGCACATTTCCTAAAAACATCACAGCATGTGAAATTTCATGACGTTTTATGCACTTTTTTAATGTGCATTTATGTGACATTTTATGCAAATTTCCAATAAATGTCACAAAATGTGCATTTTTGTGACGTTTTATTCACGTTTCCAAAAAATGTCACAGAATGTGCATTTTTGTGACATTTTATGAACGTTTTTATTATGCGTTTTCATGATGTTTTATGTACGTTTCAAAAAACGTAGAAATGCATGCATTTTCGTAATGTTTTATGCACATTTTTTAAATGTGCATTTTCGTGACGTTTTATGCATGCTTCCAAAAAGGCTCACAAAATGTGCATTTTTGCGATGTTTTGTGCGCATTTCAAAAAAAGTCACTGAATTTTCATTTTTGTGTCGTTTTACACACGTTTCCAAAAAACGTCTCAAATTTAGCATTTTTGTGACGTTTTTTGCACGTTTCTAGAAAATGTCACAGAATGTGCGTTTTTGTGACGTTTTATGCACATTTCGAAAACCATCACAGAGTGTGCATTTTCTTGACATTTGATGCGCGTTTCCAAAAAACGTCACAAAATATGCATTTTTGTGATGTTTTATGCATATTTTTTGCATGTGAATTTTCGTGATGTTTTATGCACGTTTTCAAAAAACGTCGCAGAATGTGACTTTTTGTGATATTTTATGCACATTTTTTGCATGCACATTTTCGTGACGCTTTATGCATGTTTCCAAAAAATGTCACAGAATGTGCATTTTTGTGACGTTTTATACACGTTTCCAAAAAACGTCACAGAATGAGCATTTTTGTTACGTTTTATGCACGTTTTTTGAATGTGTATTTTCCTGACATTTTATGCACGTTTCCAACAAAAGTCACAGAATGTGCATTTTCTTGACGTGTTATGCACGCTTTTTGAATGTGCATTTTCATGACGTCTTATGCACGTTTTTTTGAATGTGCATTTTCGTGACAGTTTATGCATGTTTCCAAAAAACATCATAGAATGTGCTTTTTCATAACGTTTTATGCACATTTTTTGAATGCGCATTTTTGTGACGCTTTATGCATGTTTCCAAAAAATGTCATAGAATGTGCATTTTTGTGACGTTTTATGCACGTTTCAAAAAAACGGCACAGAATGAGCATTTTTGTTACGTTTTATGCACGTTTTTTGAATGTGTATTTTCATGATATTTTATGCAGGTTTCCAACAAAAGTCACAGAATGTGCATTTTCTTGACGTGTTATGCAAGCTTTTTGAATGTGCATTTTCATGACGTCTTATGCACGTTTTTTTGAATGTTCATTTTCATGACATTTTATGCATGTTTCCAAAAAACATCACAAAATGTGCATTTTTGTGACGTTTTATGCACGTTTTTTGAATGCACATTTTTGTGACATTTTATGCATGTTTCCAAAAAACATCATAGAATGTGCATTTCGTGACGTTTTATGCATGTTTCCAAAAAATTTTGCAGAATGTTCATTTTCTTGACGTTTTATGCACGTTTTTTGAATGTGCATTTTCGTGACATTTTATGCACATTTTTTGAATGTACATTTCCGTCAAGTTTTATGCACGTTTCCAAAAAATGTCACAAAATGTGCATTTTTGTGATGTTTTATGCACTTTTCAAAACAACTTCCCAGCATGTGCATTTTCTTGGCGTTTTATGCACTTTTTTGATTTTGCATTTCCGTGACGTTTTATGCACGTTTCCAAAAAATGTTACAAAATGTTCATTTTTGTGACATTTTATGCAATGTTTCCCAAAAATGTCGCAGAATGTGCATTTTCGTGACGTTTTATCCACTTTTTTGATTGTGTATTTTTGTGATGCTTTGTGAACGTTTCCAAAAAATGTCACAGAATGTGCATTTTTCAGTTGTTTTACGTACCTTTCTAAAAAACATCACAAAATGTGTTTTTTTTTGTGACGTTTTATGCACGTTTCCAAAAAACGTCACAAAAATGTGTTTTTTTGAATGTGTATTTTTGTGACGTTTTATGCATGTTTCTAAAAACTGTCACAGAATGTGACATTTCGTGACATTTTATGCACGTTTTTTGAATGTGTATTTTTGTGACGTTTTATGCACGTTTCCAAAAAACGTCGCAGAATGTACATTTTCATGACATTTTATGCATGTTTTTTGAATGTGTATTTCCATGACGTTTAATGAACGTTTGCAAAAAACGTCACAAAATGTGCACTTTTCTGACGTTTTATGCATGTTTCCAAAAAACGTCACAGAATGTGATTTTCATGAGGTTTCATGGACATTTTTTAATTGTGCATTTTCATGACATTTTATGCACGTTCCCAGAAAATGTCAAAGAATGTGCATTTTCGTGGCGTTTTATGCACGTTACCAAAAAATATCACAGAATGTGCATTTTTGTGATGCTTTATCTACGTTTTTTGAATGTGCAATTTCATGACGTTTAATCCAAGTTTCCAAAAAAATCGCAGAATGTGACTTCTTGAGACATTTTATGCACGTTTTTTGAATGTGCATTTTTGCGATGTTTTATGCACGTTTTTTGAATGTGCATTTTAGTGATATTTTATGCACGTTTTTTGAATGTGAATTTTCGTGACTTTTTATGCATATTTCTAAAAAAAGTCGCAGAATGTGACTTTTCGTGACATTTTATGCACATTTTTTGAATGTGTACTTTTGTGACATTTTATGCACGTTTCCAAAAAACGTCGCAGAATATGCTTTTTCATGACATTTTATGCATGATTTTTGAATGTGCATTTCCGTGACGTTTAATGCACGTTTCCAAAAAATGTCACAGAATGTGCATTTTTGTGACGTTTTATGTACGTTTCCAAAAAACTTCACAGAATGTGATTTTCATGACATTTCATGCACGTTTTTTGAATGTGCATTTTCATGACATTTTATGCACGTTTAGAAAAATGTCGCAGAATGTCCACTTTCGTGATGTTTTATGCACCTTTTTTGAATGTGTATTTTCATGACGTTTTATGCATGTTTCTAAAAAATGTCGCAAAATGTGACTTTTCGTGACATCTTATGCACGTTTTTTGAATGTGTGTTTTCGTGACGTTTCAAAAAAACATCGCAGAATTTGCATTTTTCTGACATTTTATAAATGTTTTTTGAATGTGCATTTCCATGACTTTTTATGCATGTTTCTGAAAAAAGTCGCAGAATGTGGCTTTTTAGAAACATGCATAAAATGTCTCCAAAATGTACATTCAAAGGTCACAAAAATGAAAATTCTGTGATGTGTTTTTTGAAACATGCATTAAACGTCACGAAAATTCACATTAAAAAAACGTGCATAAAACGTCACGAAAATGCACATTCAAAAAGCGTGCAAAAAATATCACGAAAATGCACATTCAAAAAATGTGCATAAAACGTTACGAAAATGCACATATTGTGACATTTTTTGGAAACGTGCATAAAATGTAACGAAATAGCACATTCAAAAAACCTGCATAAAACATTACAAAAATGCACATTTTGTGACTTTTCTAGAAACAAGCATAAAACGCCACAAAAATGCACATTCTGTGACGTTTTTTGGAAACGTTCATAAAACGTAACGAAAATGCACAAACAAAAACGAAGCATAAAATGTCATGAAAATGCACATTCTGTGACGTTTTTCAGAAACGTGCATAAAACGCCACAAAAATGCACAATCAAAAAACGTGCATAAAACGTCACAAAAATGCGAATTTTGTGAAATTTTTTGGAAACGTGCATAAAACGTCACAAAAATGTACATGCTGCGACATTGGTTGGAAATGCGCATAAAACGTAACAAAAATGCACATTGAAAAAACGAGCATGAAACGTCACGAAAATGCACATTCTGCGACATTTTTAGAAACAAGCATAAAATGTCACGAAAATGCACATTCAAAAAAAGTTCATAAAACGTCATGAAAATGCACATTCAAAAAACATGCATAAAATGTCACGAAAATGCACATTCAAAAAATGTGCATAAAACGTCGCAAAAATATACATTCTGTGACGTTTTCTGAAACGTGCATAAAACGTCACGAAAATGCACATTCTGACACCTTTTTTAGAAAAGTGCAAAAAATGCCACGAAAATGCACAATCAAAAAACGTGCATAAAATGTCACAAAAATGCACATTCTGCGACGTTGTTTGGAAACATGAATGAAACGTCAAGAAAATGCACATTCTGTGACTTTTTTTGGAAACGTGCGTAAAATGTCATGAAAATGCACATTCAAAAAACATGCATAAAATATCACGAAAATGCACATTCTGTGACGTTTTTAGAAACGTGCATAAAAAGTCAAAAAAATGCACAATCTGTGACGTTTTTTGGAAACGTGCCTAAATCATCACGAAAATGCACATTCTGTGACATTTTTTGGAAACGTGCCTAAATCATAGAATGTGATTTTTGTGACCTTTCATGCACCTTTTTTGAAGGTTTGTTTTCATTACGTTTTATGTACGTTTCCAAAAAACTTCACAGAATGTGCATTTTCGTGACATTTTATGCACGTTTTTTGAATGCGCATTTTCGGGACGTTTTATGCCCGTTTCCAAACAATGTCACAGAATGTGTATTTTAGTGACATTTTATGCACGTTTTTTGAATGTGTATTTTTGGGACGTTTTATGCATGTTTCCAAACAATGTCACTGAATGTGCATTTTTGTGATGTTTTATGTACGTTTCCAAAAAACATCACAGAATGTGCATTTTCATATCGCTTTATGCGCGTTTTTTGAATGTGCAGTTTCATGACGTTTTATACAAGTTTCCAAAAAATGCCGCAGAATGTGACTTTTGGTGACATTTTATGTACGTTTTTTTAATGTGCATTTTCGTGACGTTTTATGCATATTTACAAAAATGTCACAGAATGTGCATTTTTTGTGACGTTTTATGCACGCTTCTAAAAAACATCATAGAATGTGCATTTTCAAAACGTTTCATGCACGTTTTTTGAATGTGTATTTTCATGACGTTTTATGCACGTTTCCAAAAAACGTTACAGAATGTGCATTTTCGTGACGTTTTATGCACATTTTTTGAATGTACATTTTCGTGACATTTTACACGTTTCCAAAAATTGTCATGGAATGTGCATTTTCGTGATGTTTTATGCACCTTTTTTGAATTTGTATTTTCATGAAATTTTATGCATGTTTCCAAAAAATGTCGTAGCATGTTACATTTCGTGACATTTTTTGCATGTTTTTTGAATGTGAATTTTCATAGCTTTTTATGTACGTTTCCAAAATGCACATTTTATGAATGTGCATTGTCGTGACATTTTATGCACGTTTCCAAAAAACGTCACATAATGTGCATTTTCATAACGTTTTATGCAAGTTTCTAAAAAATGTCACAGAATGTACATTTTTGTGACGTTTTATGCACTTTTTTGAACGTGCATTTTCATGATGTTTCATGCACCTTTCCAAAAAACGTCACAGAATGTGCATTTTCGTGACATTTTATGCATATTTTTTGAATGTGCATTTTCGTGACGTTTTATACTCGTTTCCAAAAAATATGCAGAATGTGCATTTTCGTGACATTTTTTGCATGTTTTTTGAATGTGCACAATCAAAAATGTGCATAAAACGTCACAAAAATGCACATTCTGCGACATTTTTTGAAAAAGTGCATAAAATGTCACGAAACTGCATATTATGTGACTTTTTTGGAAACGTGCATAAAACGTCATGAAAATACACATAAAACGTGCATAAAATGTACATAAAATGTTGCATAAAATGTACATAAAACGTGCATAAAATGTACATAAAACGTGCATAAAATGTAATTAAAACGTGCATAAAATGCACATTCTGCAACCTTTTTAGGAAACATGCCTAAAACGTCACGAAATGCACATTTTGTGACGTTTTTTGAAAAGTGCATAAAACGTCATGAAAATGAACATTGAAAAAACGTGCGTAAAAAGTCACAAAATTGCACATTCAAAAAACATGCATAAAACGTCACGAAAATACACATTCTGCGACATTCTTGGAAAACGTGCATAAAATGTCACAAAAATGCACATTCTGTGACATTGTTTGGAAACGTGCATAAAATGTTGCGAAAATGCACATTAAAAAAGGTGCATAAATTGCCACGAAAAAGCACATTCAAAAAACCTGTATAAAACGTCACAAAAATGTACATTCTGTGACATTATTTGAAAACGTGCAAAAAGTGTCACGAAATTGTACATTCAAAAAACGTGCATGAAACATCACAAAAAAGTGCATAAAACATCATGAAAATGAACATTTTATGTTTTTTTTGAAAACGTGCATAAAATGTCATAAAAGGCACATTCTATGACATTTTTTGGAAACGTGTATAAAACGTCACAGAAATGCACATTCAAAAAACGTGCATAAAACGTCACGAAAATGCACATTCTGTGACATTTTTTGGAAATTTGCATTAAACGTCACAAAAAATGCAAATTTTGTGACGTTTTTTTGGAAACTTGCATAAAACGTCACAAAAAATACACATTCTGTGACATTTTTTTGGAAACAAGCATAAAATGTCACGAAAATGGACATTCAAAAAACATGCATAAAATGTCATCAAAATGCATATTCTGCGACATTTTTTGGAAACGTGCATAAAACGTCACAAAAACATGCATTCAAAAAACATGCAAAAAAGGTCACGAAAAGTCATATTCTGCGACATTTTTTCGAAACGTGCATAAAACGTCACGAAAATGCACATTAAAAAAACATGCATAAAATGTGATGAAAATGCACATTTTGTGACTTTTTTGGAAATGTGGATAAAACGTCACGGAAATGCACATTCAAAAAACATGCATAAAACATCACGAAAATGCACATTCTGTGACGTTTTTTGGTAACATGCATAAAACGTAATGAAAATGCACATTCAAAAAACGTGCATAAAATGCCACGAAAATGCACATTCTGTGACGTTTTTTGGAAATGTTCATAAAACGTAATGAAAATGCACATTCAAAAAATGTGCTTGAAACGTCACAAAAATCACATTCTATGACATTTTTTAAAAACGTGCATAAAACGTCATGAAAATGCACATTCAAAAAAGAGCATAAAACGTGCATCAAACGTAAAAAAAAGTTACATTCTACGATTTTTTTGAAACGTGTATAAAACGTCACAAAAATGCGCAATCAGAAAGCGTGCATAAAACGTCACAAAAAAACACATTCTGGGACTTTTTTGGAAACGTGCAAAAAACGTCACGATAATGCACAATCAAGAATGTGCATAAAGTGTCACAAAAATGCATATTCTGTGACATTTATCGAAAATGTGCATAAAACGTCACAAAAATGCACATTCAAAAAAGTGCATAAAACGTCATGAAAATGCACATTCTGTGACATTTTTTGGAAACGTGCATAAAACGTCAAAAAATGCACATTCGATCACATTTTTTGGAAATTTTGCATAAAACTACACGAAAATACACATTCAAAAAATGTGCATAAAATGTCACAAAAATGTACTTAAAGCGACGTTGTTTGAAAACATGCATAAAACGTCACATAAAAGCACATTCAAAAAACGTGCTTAAAACGACACGAAAATGCACATTCTGCGACATTTTTTGGATACGTGCATAAAATATCATGAAAATGCACATTCAAAAAATGTGCATAAAACCATAAAACGTCACAAAAATGCACATTCTGTGATGTTTTTTGGAAACCTGCATAAAATGTCACGAAATTGCACATTCAAAAGAGTGCATAAAACGTCACAAAAATGCACATTCTGTGATGTTGTTTTGGAAACTTGCATAAAACGTCACGAAAATCCACATTTAAAAATCTTGCATAAAACTTCATGAAAATGCACATTTTGTGATTTTTTTGGAAACCTGCATAAACCGTTACGAAAATGCACATTCAAAAAATGTGCATAAAACGTCAAAAAAATGCACATTCTGTGATGTTTTTTGGAAACATGCATAAAACGTCATGAAAATGCGCATACAAAAATGCGTATAAAACATCCCAAAAATGCACATTCTGTGACTTTTTTGGAAACGAGCATAGAACGTCACGAAAATGCAAATTCAAAAAATGTGTATAAAACGTTGCAAAAATGGACATATTGCGACCTTTTTTGGAAACGTGCATAAAACGTCCCGAAAATTAACATTCTGTGACATTTTTTGGAAACGTGCATAAAACATCATGAAATTGCACATTCAAAAAACGTGCATAAAACGTCACAAAAATGCACATTCTGTGATGATTTTTGAAAACTTGCATAAAACGTTACGAAAATGCACATTCAAAAAATGTGCGTACAATGCCACGAAAATGCACATTTAAAAAACATGCATAAAACGTTACGAAAATGCAAATTCAAAAAATGTGCGTACAATGCCACGAAAATGCACATTTAAAAAACATGCATAAAACGTAACGAAAATGCACATTCTGTGACATTTTTTTGAAAACGTGCATAAAATGTCACGAAATTGTCAAAAAACGGGCATAAAACGTCACCAAAATGCACAATTTGTGATGCTTATTAAAAACTTGCATAAAACGTCACAAAAGTGTGCATTCAAAAAACGTGTATAAAACATCACGAAAATGCACATTCTGTAACGTTTTTTGGAAACGTGCATAAAACGTTACGGAAATGCACATTCAAAAAACGTGCGTAAAACGTCACGAAAATGCACATTCAAAAAACGTGCATAAAATGTCACAAAAACACATTCAAAAAACGTGCATAACACTTCACGAAAATGCACATAAATGCACATTCAAAAAATGTACATAAAACATCACAAAAATTCCCATTCTGCGACATTTTTTGGAAACGTGCATAAAAGGTAATGAAAATGCACATTCTTTGACTTTTTTGGAAACGTGCATAAAAAGTCATGAAAATGCACATTCAAAAAATGTGCATAAAACCTCACGAAAATGCAAATTCAAAGACCGTGCAAAAAATGTCGTTAAAAGTTACTTTCTGCGAAGTTTTTTGGAAACATGCATAAAATGTCATGAAACTACACATTCAAAAAACGTGCATAAAACGTCACGAAAATTCACATTCTGTGACGATTTTTGGAAACATGCATAAAACGTCACAAAAATGTATATTCAAAAAACGTGCATAAATCGTCATGAAAATGCATATTTTGTGTCGTTTTTTGGAAATGTGCATGTCATGAAAATGCACATTCAAAAAACGTGCATGAAACGTTACGAAAATCACATTCTACGACGTTTTTTGAAAATGTGCATAAAACATCACGAAAATGCATTTTCAAAAAATGTGCTTAAAACGTCATGAAAATGCACATTCAAAAACAGTGCATAAAATGACACGAAAAAGCACATTCTGTGACTTTTTTGGAAACGTGCGTAAAACGTCACGAAAATGCACGATCTGTGACATCTTTTGGAAACGTGCATAAAACGTCACAAAAATGCACATTCTGTGACGTTTTTGGAAACGTGCATAAAATGTCACGAAAATGCACATTGAACAAAGTGCATAAAATGTCACAAAAATGCACATGAATGCACACTCAAAAAATGTGCATAAAACGTCACAAAAATGCGCATTTTGTGACATTTTTTGAAAATGTCCATAAAACGTAATGAAATTGTGCATTCAAAAAATGTGCATAAAACGTTATGAAAATGCGCATTCTGTGACATTTTTTGGAAACGTGCGTAAAACGTCAAAGAATGCACATTCGGTGGCATTTTTTGGAAACGTGCATAAAACGTCACGAAAATGCACATTCAAAAAACGTGCATAAAATGTCACAAAAATGTACAT
>JAOSBK010045538.1:0-18937 GCA_027568895.1 Erythroxylum shatona | reverse complement strand
AACAGTTGTGGTATCAGAGCAAGAACTCGATGTTGGTTAAAGAGATTACAAGGAGCCAGGGTCAGTATTATGGTATTACAGGGTTGGGTGCCAGAAATCGGTCCTAACATTCCTTGATTTAGGATGTCCATCATCTTAAGGATTTGATTGAAAGACTAAGAATTTTTTTCAACGTGATGGAACATAAACTATAATTTCTAAAGATGTACCTATATACCCATTTTACCCAAATTGATTAGGAATTTATGAATAAATTTATATTTTCTTTACTAATAGAATTTTGTTAGTGATGCTTATGAAAGTAATCCCTAAACCACCTTCTTTAGATGTATAGATAATAGACCATCTAACTTTAGCTCTAAGGTGGTTGTCAATTGCTCTAGGCTATAGAAAATTCTTCAAAGTTCTCTCAATTTCCCTTATTCAACTTCGAGGCAGGAAGAGTTGAGAATACAAATGAATAATAAGGCTATTTAAGATGAAGTTGATAAGCTAGAGTCTTCAAGAAAAAGAGATGAATGTATTATTATAATGGTTGAATTTTCTCTTAAATGCACCAAATAAAGAAAATCCTTGAAGCTTACTCTTTTTTCTAGATATAGGTATGCCAAAGTATTTGAAATGCAATCTTTGCAAGTTGAGGCTAAATATATTTGAGAACAAATTAACTTAATGAGAGGAGTCATATAAGACAAATAAATAACTCTTGTAGTTATTCATGTTTAACATGTAAATAGAGCTAAATTAATCAAAAGACTCCATAAAGATATAGAGTGGATTATGATCTACACCATTAAACATGAGAAGATCATTAAAAAAAGTTAAACTAATTATGTTCAACTTCCTACACTTATGATGATATCTGAAGCATTGTACTTGATTAATCTTGAAGGAGATTAATTTTGTGAGCACCTCCATGCAAATTATGAAAGATAAGTAGAAATAGGATCTTCTTATCTATGCCCTTATATTTAATGAAGGAAAAAGTGGGATCACCTTTTTAACTAAGATGAAGAAAGAGGTGGAGCAAATGCACCTTTTGATCTAAAAGATGAATAAATTTGGAAAACCAAAAACTCTAAGTGAATCCACTAAATCAAATACCTTATTAAAGTTAATATTTAAAGAGAAACTCCTCAGTTCTTCTTGCTTTAATAACTCTTGAAAAGTTCCTCAACTAGAAGTAAATTATCATTAATATTCCTATTATTAATGTGAGCATCTTGACTCATATTGTTTATAGACCCCCAAGGAAGATTTAATTTTTTACTTAGAATATTAGAGATAATTTTATAAGTGAAATTGCAATAGGAGATAGGCTTGTAATTAGTTAGTGAACTAGGTGTTTTTTTTAGATGAAGGTCATAAAGGTTTTATTAAGTTCTTTGATCATAATGCTAGAAAATAAGAATTCCAAGACAGTTTTTGTAAGCAAGTTACCTATCAAGTGCCAAGTTTTTTGGAATAAAAGGGCATTAAAGCCATTAGGACTAGAGACCTTTTCAGGGATTAGTATAAGTAAAGGTTGCTTGACATCTAGGCCAAAAAAAGGTTTAGTAAGGAACTCCTTTGTTGATAAAGAAATGTTTATGTATCCATTGTGTCTTCTTTTCTCTAATTTGTCATTTGAGTGTTCTATTATAGAGGAATCGTTTTTTAATTCCAATAGATTAATGAATTTTTTATTTACATGCCAAATTTCAAGGAGCCTTGAGCTTATTCATGCTTTAGTAGATTTATATCCTTTAGAGATTAGTTTTCTTCCTTAGTTTGAAATCAAATATGAACATGCTATTTCATTTCCTTGATTTTTTAAATTTAAAGTGAATTTCTATGTCAACTATTAATATACACGAGTTGAATTCTGTTATCACTAAAGCATCAAATCATCATCTTAAACATTATCTTCAACTTTGGAGCACCATACAAATTTATGTTGATTTTTAATGTGTAACTAAAGTGTTGATTATATATTTGTGATATAGTTAAGTAAATGTATTCTTTATTTTTATATTGTTAAATTAACTGAATTATAAGATAAATTTACAGGACAAATCATTATGTAAATGATATTATGATAATATCAACATTTATAAGATTCACGGTAAATTGCTCTAATTTATTGCTATATTAACCATAAACATTAATAAAAACCAACATATTCTTATAAAAGAAGTATTTCATATAATAAACTAAAGTATGAAGATACTTAAACAGAAGTGTATATGCTTGTTAGAGAACAAATTTAGTAAACTAAACTAATATAAAAATGGAATATTACTTATGTGTCCATGGAAAGACTCACTATAATGAATGTATAAGTGACTTTTTAACTTGAGATTTCTACATTATGTCATGCAGGGATTGCTATGCTTTAATATTACTTAGGACCTATCATAATGAATAGTAATTTGATCGATAGTCATTACATATGACATAAACTATATGATGGTAGTTAACTGATTAATATAGAATTCTTCACTATAAAGTAATTAGAAAGAATGTTATATTTTTCTCATTCTGAAATAATTTAAAATTTCTTGAATAAGGTGGAATAACACTCTAAAATTAAATTTCAAATGAAATTGAAAGAATAAAATAGTAATGATGGAAAATTAACATAAATAGGGAAGATATTAATATAGCACTATATATTTTATCATAATATTTTATGATGAAAACATTGAATTATACATAAAAATGGAAAGTTAGTTAATGTGATATATTTGAACCAAACAATATTATAGATCAACTAAGCAAGTGCACTTATTTTCTAATAGTATAGCCTAGTGAATACAAATGTTGATCATATAAGGACTATAAGTACTAGTATTAACCATCCTTTTATTATCTAATTTAATAAATAGAGTGATTGAATAAAAAGAAAAGATTAATGAAACTAAAATTACTATTATGAGATAATAAATAAAATGATAGACAATAATGAATTAATCGATTGATAATCAAGATCCAGATGAAGAATCCTCCAAAAACCTTTCATTATCTAAATTTATTTTGATTCAGTGATTAACCCTAGTTTCTTGGATTAGTAGAAATTTCCAAAATTACAATAATATTCTTTCTTAATAAATACGTCTTATATCCTTAATTTGATTGATTGAAATCTCTTTCTATTTATAGCCTAAATTAATATAGCACATTTGGTCCAAAAGTGAAAGAGACCCAAATGCTAGAAGTTTTAGAAGTCATTTATGAAGTCCAGGATTTAAGAATTCTAGATAGTTAATACATAATTCACTTGTGTTTTTCTTAAAAAAATAGTGTAGGAGGATTAGATAAAATATAAGGGAATGGACTAGAAGTTAAGAAGATACTTCAATAGAATAAGGAAGTTGAGAAGATGATGGAAATTAATTAACAAGCACATGATTGAGTGGACTAGAAGTTAAATAGTTATAGAATTCTAGAACATGAATAATGGCAAGAAGTTACCTAAAATATAGGGACGTGGATAGTTATGAACAAAAATTGCTCAAGGTTAAAGGGACTATAAATTGTTTGACGCTTGAGTAATGAGTGATAATTTTTTCTGACAACACAGTCTTTAAACTAACACAATAAAAAAAAATCACTCTTTATACAGATCACTCAACCTTTTCCAAACGCATTTATTTATTTTCCAACTTTATTTACTTTATGGATTTGCCTTTGTTATGTCAAATTCTCTTATGTATTTAGTGAATCCCTTTTGCAACAATCAATTATTTTCTTCATTTTAGATTTCTATTCAATAAATCTTAGCATTATTTCATACTTAGTTTTTAAGAATTGATCCCTAAGTTAGTAAAGTGGAGTTATTAAGAGTAATTATTAAGAGTAATTAATAAGAGTAATGAGTATTTTGATATGTTCAACACTTGATTTCTTTAAAAGAAATAAGAATTTGATGCCAAATTACAATTTTAGAAACTAAATATATGAAATTATCCAAAGGGGGCGAGACATTGAATTGTCAAAGAAGTTTCAAGGCATATAATTATGTTATTTCCATAAGTTGGCAATGAAATTCTCCAAATATGAAGAGCTCCTTAGGGAAGAAGGTTGTCGTATGAATAATTCAATAGGCACTTTTACCAAGATGAATTCTTCTAATTCAACAGTGGTTGAAGTCAACAACTTTAGAACTTGTGTTTGCCCCTTCTTGGAACGGAAATCCTTGGAAGTTCAAAAGAAGATGCAAGATCCATTAACCTAAGTTCAATATACTTTTAACACTTCTAAAATGAAGAGATTTATGATTATTTTTTGCGAGAAAAGCTTATGACCTTTTCCCCATAGCTTAGAATTCCTATTAAAGAGGAAATCATAGGTATAGACTATTGTAAGCATCACAACATTTGGAGACACTGAATAAATTAATGTTGGGAGTTTAGTAATGTCATCTAAGATTTTATCAATAAGGAATTATGATGTTTGTTGAAGCTAACCATACTATATTGATAGATAAAGACCTATTCCCACCAATGGAAACTATTAACACCACTGAATTCAATTTACACCTATTTTTAGATTAAACAGAAGTTGAAAATTAATAAAAATTAATCGGCATCAGCATCACATTTAGGAACATGAAGTTTTGTTCCTAAACATGATACTAACTTTATAAATTAGGGTCAGAGAATTTTTAAGATGCAACATAAGGTAAAAATCTCCCAAAAAATCATGAAGTTGAATTCACTTAGATTTATAAGTAGAGAAATAAACCTCACTAAGTTATCAGTGTAGGCAACTCAAATTCATGGAACAAACATGAGTACCACTACCCTAACATTGGAAGCAAGCAAGACACCCAAAGAATCTAATACCTTTAAGTCAAACTAAAAATAGATGACTTCAGCGATAGAAATTCACACTAAGGTTAGAAAAAATAAACCAGCAGTAATGGAGGAGCCAATTTCAAAAAAATCATTTCATAAGAAACTTGTTTTATCTAAAGAAAATAATATAGAATTTAACGGAGAAAAGGGAAGGGTAGAAGTTGTAAGTGAAAAGCAAGTTAACATATAAGTGAATAATCATAGATTTCATAGGAAGTTAGTAGACTATAAGAGTTAAGAAAGGGATTCCTATGAGTTCATTACAATTTAGGAGATTCTTATTTAATTTCCATGTACCATTTCATCCATAAAGCTTCTAGTATCATTGGAAAATCTAGTGCAAAGTGGGTAGAAACCCTTTTAAGAAAGGTGAATAAAGCATGTTAGTACTGTCAACAAAACTAGGAATTCCTAATAAGGTGGTTCTAAAAATGCCATTTTAGGTTATGAAACAACATATAGGAGCATTACATATTAAGGTTCATATCAACAGAAGACCAAGTTTAAGATTTTTGGTGGATAATGGGTCAACAATGAGCATTATGCTTGCTAAAATGATAATAGTTTTAGGAAAAGATGATGCTAACTTGTTCCCAACCAAAGTATACTTCGTTGCATTCAATAGTGAAAATATTGTGGCATGGGAAATTCTCCTCATAAATATTATAGTGGGAAGGAAGACTTCATTATCTACATTCTTTATTGTTAAAACCTATGCTAGCTACCAAGTCTAATTATGGAGAGATTGGATCTACTCCAATTATTGCATTCTGATGTCTCTTTATCAACTTTTACTTTTATATAAAAGAGATAAAGTATAAATTGTATAGGCTAATTCATAACCATTCCATACAAAATTTGATGTGATGTAAGGAAGAAAAGTTTTATGCAAATTGTGTAAAGATGGTGTAAATTTTGAAGTCATCTTAGTATAAAGAATGCGAAAGAAAGATAAAATTAGTTTTTGAAAATTTCTTAAAAATAACCATCATCATGAATATTCATAAGATGATGAAGTTTCCATTTATAGAGGAGTCTGGTGAGTGAATTCTCATGAAAGAATGGGTGGTAGCTTTAATGTCAGAAATTAAATATGGAATGTAGCATATTTTGGAGAATTTAGAGGAAATAAATAGAAGTTGATAGGTGTAAATTATAGTTTTCTTTCTAGGCTTTAGAATATGTTTGTAAGTGTTTTCTTAAGTGTTAATCATGTGTTTAAGACATATATTTATGTTCTTGTTAATTTTTTGAGTGTTTTGTTTGGTTGTAATTGATTAGGTAAGAATGTGATCTTAATTGTATGGTTTAAGTGATGTTTAACATGTTTGATGATGAGTGGAGGTAGGAAAATTAAAGAAATGATGAAGGACTTGGATAACAAGTTGGGTGCAAGAGGTAGTTCAAAATTTGGTGAAACATCCATAATTCAAACTTATATTATTTTCTTTTCTTTCCCTTTTTTTGAAAAATTAATGATGTATTACTATAGTATAAACTAATTACAACATTTTAATGAGTTCAAGACTTAAAGCCTACAAGTTTACTACAAAAAAAAAAAAAGAAAAAAGATTCAAAGAACTAAAATAAAGGACTAACAATAAGAAACCAAGAAAAGGTTAAAGCTGTCATATGGTCTTCAGATCAATGGAAAGAAAGTGCTGAGCATTTTTGATATAGAAATGTTCTCTGATCATGTTTATAATTCTTTCAGCAATCATGTATTTATCTTCCTTCTTATTTGAGAATCTTCTATTATTTCTTTCTTTCCAAATGCTATAGACTGTAATGAGAAGAGTAGCATTATGCTTCCCTTTCTTTGTGTTACTAATCATCCAACTTAGAACATGCACCTAATTATATTTACAATGATGAATTGACAAAAAAAATGCCAGATTATGCTCCAAATAGCCTTATAGTAGCTGTAGAGAAAAAAAAAAGTGGTCCTACCCTCTACTGCCTTGCTGCATAATATGCACAAATCATCCACCCTTCTAATGCACTGACTTTTAGTTTGAATCCTATTCTTAATAGCAAGCCATGCAATGAAAGAAGCCTTATGATAGATAGTATGTTTCCAAAGGAGACTAAACCAAGGAACCACAAGGTAATTGGCAGAAAATAGTTTATAGCATGAGTGGTTAGTAAATTTATTGTTGGAGTTAAGATCCTATGAGATTGTAATAGGCAGTTTCCAAAACTTACTGAGGGTTAGAATGTTAAACCTTTGAGTCATATCATTTTAGAATTTATGGGGTGCATTTCATTCACATGCTTAATATGAGCAAATACACACATGAATGTTGATTTAGAAAGCATTGCAAAGATAGTATATGCACTCAATTGACATGTTTTGGAGTATGAAAGGTTTAAAATGATTATGATTTGATTGTGTATTGCTTATTTTTTGAATTTTGGTTTGATAGATTATAGTTAGTAATTAGGAGTTAATTGTTACAATTGGGAAATTGATGAATTAAAAATGTACATTTAGTTTTAGAAAAATGTCAAGTGGCAAGACAAGTTGACACATGAAAGTTAGGATGACTAAGCCAATAAAATGAGTGACTTTTGGCATAGAACATTAAGTGACAAATTGGAGTAGTGATTGAGTGACAAGTAGCCTAGGATTTTGAAGACATTTGGTAGCATATATATAAGACAAGTGGATTGCATGCATTGGTGATAAATATCATTGTAATTTAGTGACACCTAGCACCTAATGAATTAAGCTAACATAAAAATTGTTTCTATTGTCTTTTTTCTTCTTTTTCCCTCTCACCACCAAAACACACATGCACCCTCATGGCTCTAAAGTTGAGCTTATCAAGAAGATGCACAAGTTGATCACCAACATCTAGACATTGTCGGATCATTAAGGCAATAACTATTCTGGAGTGAATTGTGAGTTAACCTAGATGTGTAAACACAATTATATGTGCTTATGTTGAATTGTATGTGTAATGCAGAATGTATGAAGAATTGAATGATGAATGCCAGACTTAGGTCTGAAGAATTTGATATATGAAGTGCAAATTGAATGAAAAGTGTTGAAAGCATGATATGTAAATTGATGTATCTCATTACATTAAAATGCATTATCAGATAAAGGAGTTGTGAGCGGAGTAGCTCATATGTGAAAAAGAGCCTGAAGCTCAGGACTGTGCATAAAGAACCACAGGCTCATATAATAATGAGCTCGATATCTATATCAAATACGAGATAATAAATGAAATGGGACGATATCTATAGCAAATATGGGATAACAAATTGGGTTGATAGGTGCTCGGTCACAACAAAGAAAAATAAAAAAGAAATCACATGTGCATTTGCATATATAAGTATACATGTAACATATAAATTAATTTAATGAAATTATTGAATTGTTTTGAAATTGAGATATACAATGTTGGTATACAGTGCTTGTTGAAATATGACAAAATGTAAAGTGGTATTCAATACGGGATTTTGTAATATACTTGCTAAATTGAGTTATGTAATTTATTTTGGTGTTTTGACTTGACTGAGCACGTCAATGATTGTTTACTCACTGAGTTCACAAACTCATCAAAATTGCAACGCTGATTTTCATGTTCAAAAGAGATCTAGCTTCTAAAGTAATCTAATAGAATTCTATTATTGTTATTCTAGGGACAAGAATGGCTCAAAGGTTTGGTCAGCTGATACCTGTGAAGTTTAGATAGATGTCTTTTGTATTAGAATTCCATGTGATGATGTCTCTATTGTGTAATTTTTGTACTATATAATTTACTGGGATTGAATTCAAAACTGTTATGTATGGTCTACTTGAATTCATAATGTTAATGACATATATGACTTATTATGATTGTAAAGGAAATAACTATATGGAATGCTTAAGTTATATTGATGCCTTATACTATATTAATATGATTGTTCCAACGAGCCATTTTCGTAGAGTATATTCTTGACTATCTGTGGATATGTTCAGGCATATGCTCTATGAGAGTAGTATGTTTCAAGTTTTGGTATCAGAGCATGGTTTGACATCCTTAGGGATATATATAAGCATTTAAATATGACAACTAGTGAGAGACTCATGAAGTGATCATAATTATTGTTTGTTATAAGTCATCTGTTATAGGAGATCGAGTAGTAGAATCATCTGATATTGAGTCTATAGGAGCCAATAGGGAGTCCCCAATACCCCATTCTAACCAAATGCCTCAGAGAAATCCTAAGATGAGAGAAAGGAGGTATGATAAATTCAGAAATCAGGGGGCTATAGACTTCTATAGAAGTACAAACCCTGTTGAGGTGGAAGGTTGGCTCGAAAGAACATAAAAGGTGTTTGATCAGATGGACTACACGTTTGATAAAAGGTTCAACTATGTATTCTTATTACTTTAAGGTCCAGCTTATCAGTGTTGGAAGACTATCCTAGGTAGTTTTGTTTAACCTTGTAGACTGACATGGGAAGGCTTCTTCAAGGTCTTTAAGGAGAATTATATGTCAAAGATCTTCTTGGATAGGAAGATGAAAGAGTTTCTCGATCTAAAACAAGGAAATCTCATTGTAGTCAAGTATGAGGTGCAGTTTAATGAATTAATGGCATATGCTATTGCTTTGATTCCAATTAAGCGAGACAAATGCAGGCGATTTGAGGATAAATTAAATATGAAGCTTAGGACGAGGTTAGCTATAACTAATTTGAGTAGTTTTACTGAGCTGAGAGCTGTTTTGATTTGGATTGAGCAGTTATTGAAAGATGAACAAGGAGAGTGTAGACAGGAGTTTAGGATTAAGAGGCATGGTGAGTATCAAATTGACTTTGGTAGAAGATTTAGTAAACGCCATAATAGATCATCACGATCACTGACTAGATCGAGGCAGTTAGGGTTTAGATCGAGAGGTAATTTTGTTTATACTGGTAGTCATATGAGGGACAGACATATAAAGGGAAAACACAACAGATACCTAGTTGTGAGCATTGCGGAAAAAAAACATAGTGGAGAATGTTGGAAGATATTGGAAGCTTTCTTGTAATGTGGCTCTTTTGAGCATCATATTAGAGACTATCTTGAATTACTGGGTAACTGAAATGACTGTCCATTAGAACAGAGCTAGTGGAGTAGGACAAAAAGGTAAAGGTAGGGGTTAAACTAGTTCAGCAGGTCTTAGTGTTAGGATTGAGGTTCGAAGTAACCAACTGCAGTCCCAGGCCATAATCTTTGCTATTTCAAGATAAGAGGCACATAATTCTCTATATGTTATTACAGGTGTGTTATATGTCTTTAATTTTGAGGCATTTGCATCGTTTGATCCAGGATCTACACATTTATTCATTACTCCACATCTAACATCTAAACTACATAATGAGAGAGAGAGAGATGATGAAATTTGGCTTAGAGGTGACTACTCTAGTAGGTAGTACTACAGTGATTGGGGAAGTATGTAGAGGGTGTATTGTTTGGGTTAACCAGGCTGAGTTAAAACTCGATTTGATAAAACTACAGTTGAAAGAGATATACCTCATTTTGAATATGGACTGGACACCTTGAAATGTAACTCTTAGTTGATTAGGAGATTCAAGAATAACTTCTTTAGCATAACAATTCATCACAGCCCTATGAGCAGTGCCAACCAGATTGATTTCATCAATGAGTGCCCTCTGGCTGATTCGAAGTGGATGGAAGGCTTATTTAGCCTATGTGATCAATACCTAAATTAAGCAAACAATTCAGGATATTCCTGCTGTTAGGGATTTCCTAGATGTATTTCCTACTAAATTACCAAGATTACTCCCAGATAGGAAAACAAAGTTCACTATTGAATTAGTTCTAGTTACTGCTCCTATATCTATTCCTCTGTATAGGATGACACCTCTGTATAAAGGTTTTATCAGACCCAGCGTATCACCTTGGGGAGCTCTAGTTTTGTTTGTAAAGAAAAAGGATAGAACCTTGAGATTATACATTGATTATAGGCAATTGAATTGAGTGATAGTGAAGAAAAAGTATCCCTTACTGAAAATAGATGATTTACTCGATCAGATATAGGGAGCTCAGGTGTTTACTAAGCTGGATTTGAGATCAGGGTATTATCAATTCAAAATAGCAGAAGTTAATGTGCCAAAGAGTGTATTCAGAACTAGATATGGCCACTTCGAGTTTTTAGTGATGCCTTTTGGATTGACGAAGGCTCCGGTGGCCTTTATGGCATTGATGAATAAAGTATTCCATCCTTACTTAGATCATTTAGTGTTTATATTCTTAGATGATATTTTGGTGTACTCGAGGACTAGAGAAGAACATTCTGAGGATTTGAGGTTGGTCTTACAGATAATGAGAGAGAAGCATTATACGTCAAGTTCAATAAGTGTGAATTTTGGCTTGATCATGTGGTATTTTTGGGTTATATAATATCTAGACAGGGCATATAGGTAGACCCAAAGAAAGTTAAGGCAGTGATGAAGTGGGAAGCACCTAGAAATGTGTCTGAGATTCATAGTTTTCTTGGGTTAGTAGGTTATTATAGGAGGTTTGTCAAGGCATTTTTATTGATCTCAGCCCCTTTGTCAAGCTTCTAGGAAAGAATGTATCTTTTTAATGGACTGATGAGTGTCAAAGGAGCTTTGAGGAATTAAAAAATTAATTAACTACGACACCTATGTTTGCTATACCATTTGGATCTGAAGGATATTTTGTATATAGTGATGCTTCACACCAGGGATTAGGATGTGTTTTGATGCAATATGGTAAAGTGATTGCATATGCTTCAAGATAGTTAAGGTCTCATAAGTTTAACTATCCAACTCATGATTTAGAGCTTCCTGTAGTGGTGTTTGTTTTTAAAATTTAGAGACATTATTTATATGGTTAGACGTTTTAGATATTTACAGATCATTGAAGTTTGAGATATTTATTGAGTCAAAACGAACTGAATATGAGACAAAGGAGGTAGGTTAAGTTGCTTAAGTATTATGATTGCATAATTGAATACCATCTAGGTAAAGCTAATGTTGTAGCTAATGCATTAAGCAGGAAATCTAATAGTAGTGTGGCACAAATTCAAACATCGAGGTTACCAAACCTAGTTCAACTGAGTGCCTTGAATGTTAAGCTAAGTTTGGGATAGAATGAAGCATTATTAGCTATGTTGATGCTTAGACTAGTATTGTATGAAAGGATTAGGAAAGCTCAAAGAAATGACCAAGAATTGGTGAAGATTATTGAGAAGTTGAAACAGAATCTAAATTCTAAGATTAAGTTGAGAGAAGATACATTGTGGTTAAAGTAGAGATTATGTGTACTAGATGTTGATGGTCTAAGAAAAGAAATTTTGGAAAAAGCACACATAGTAACCTATGCTCTGCATCCTGGTATTACCAAGATGTACAATACTCTGAAACAACATTTCTAGTGGCCAGGGATGAAGAGGCAGGTGGTTGAGTATGTTATGAGGTGTTTGACATGCCAATAGATTAAGGCAGAGCATCAGGCTTTAGTTGGGAAGTAAAGTCATTACCTATTCTGGAGTGGAAGTGGGAAATGATTACAATGGATTTTATTATGGGTTTATCGAGAACTTTGAGATAACATAATGCTATATTGGTCATTGTTGACAGATTAACAAAATCAACTCATTTTTTACTTGTGAGAGAAAGTAACATATGGGATCAGTTAGTCAAAGGTATGTGAATGAGATAGTGAGGTCACATGAAGTCCCAGTGTCTATTGTATTAGACTGGGACCCCAAATTTACATCTAGATTTTGGGGTATTTTACAGTCAGCATTGGGTACAAAGTTGAACTTTAGTATAACATTTCAACCTTAGACAGACAGGCAGAGTGAGAGGACTATTAAGATCATTGAGTATATGCTTAGAGCATATATTTTACAGTTTCAAGGAGCATGGGATGAATATATAGCTCTCATTGAATTTGCAAACAATAATTATTATCACGGTAGTATTGGTGTAACTCCATATGAGGCATATGGTAGAAAGTGTAGATTGCCTTTGTAATAGGATGAAGAGGCCTAAAGATTGTTGAAGTCCCAGAGTTGATTCAAGATACCATTGATAAGGTAAAATTGATCTGTAGTAGGATTAAGGCAGCTCAAAATAGGCAAAAGAGTTATACAGATCAGCACCGGAGGGATATAGAGTATTAAGTGAGAGATAAGGTGTTTTTGGGAGTGTTGCCTTGGCGAGGAGTGCTAAGGTTTGGTAAAAAGGGGAAGTTGAGCCCCAGATACATTGGTCCTTATGAGATTACTGAGAGAGTAGGAACATTAGCTTACAAATTAGAATTACCACAAAAAATGTCTCAGATTCATAATGTATTTCAAGTTATAATGCTCAGGAGATATCAATCAGGTCTAACACATGTAGTACCAATACAGGAGGTTGAGATTGCAATGATTTTGAGTTATGTTGAGGAACCAGTCAAAATAGTTTGATATCAGATGAAATAGTTAAGAAATCATGTAATTCTTTTGGTCAAAGTCCTTTGGAGGAATCATTCAAGAGAAGAAGCTACATAGGAGACTGAGGATTACATGTGGAAACAATGTTAGAGTAGCACTCTAAAGGAAATCACCTTTAGCACTTTTGTACAAACTTTATTTTGATTAATAAAGTGAAAAGCAAATTTTCAGTAATTTGATATTCATTTATTTATAAATTGATGTCTATCTTAAATTGAATTAATGAAGTCCACGATATAGCATGAAGGAAATCATGATAATGAGATTCCTATCATGTGCATTCATGTTAGTATCTAAACTATCCCTAGTAATTGGATTAATAAGATAGGACAATATTAATCCAGATAGATTAGCACATGTTAGACTCCTTGATTTGATCAAGTAATGAATCTCACAAAATGTAAGCATGAGATATTTATAGTTGACATAAAGATGCTTACTAAAAGTAGTAACTACATCAAATGACCTGCTATGAGGTTATCATATAATTTATTTATCAAACGTCAATCATTAATCTCATCATAGGAATGGTGTAAATATCCTTAGAATTGAGGTACTCAAGGATATCTATACTTTGACATCATTCCTTGTTGCCTCAAGACGAGGTCGCTCATAGGATGGTGATTGGGTACAACTATTAGTATTCGAAGGTAATTGGGTAGCCAATAAAGAATTCACCACTCGTGATAGAAGGAGATGATACCTACCTCTTGTTAGGGTCATTACCCAAGAGTCCTTAGCCAAAATAGTTATATGTCATGAAGAGAGTCTTTAATGACACATAGAGCAATGAGATCCTAAGACAAGAAGTAACATAACTTAGACTATATGTGATGTAGTCATTCTAGTAGGAGTTGACATATGGCCATACTCTAAACTAAGTGGGGTACAGAATGGTGAAGGGATGAATTGCATAGTAATTGACTATGGAAATGTTCACAGGTCAGATAATTAACTATCAAAGAGTTCATGTGTTTATCCACTTATATTCCGATAAATTGGCATCATGAAAACCTTTATGATTTGGCTGAATTAATAATTAATTCAAGTGCCTAAAATATCCAAGAACTTAAAGGTCACAAATATAAAACATTGGATGAAAAACTAAGTGTGTATGACTATTTTTAAGTAGGACACAATTGTGATCGAAGGTGAGGCTATCAATTAAGTAGACCACGATTATGATCTAAGGCTCAACAGTTGATACATAATTAAGTTCTTTGAAGTAAATCAATTGTTAATATAGAAATCACATATAATATGTAAAATACATAGGAAGGGGGTTTAATTGTGTAATCTTTTAAAAAATATTAATCTTTTGAGATTTCTTGAATTTCTTTACAAAAATTCAGATGATCACAAAAAAACTTTACTCAAGTTGATAAGTAATGCAATCGCAAGTAATATTATCTGCTCTTCTACTAGTAAGAAAATTAAAAGATAAGGGTTAGAGAATAGACATTGCAATTTTATACTGGTTCACCTTAAACCTTGGGCTACATCCAGTCCTCAGAGTTTCTCAAGATTTTACTATATTTTTCGACTTTATAAGTATTCTTTCTAAGCTTGCAGAGCCTCTTTAGGTCTATCTCAAAAAGTATTCTTTATCTGTTTTCTTAGCCTCTCCAGGATCTAGCCTTTCTTTCTCTCTCTAGGAAAGATATTTTTGAGTTTCACGTTATAGATGTATTCGCTCTTTTCTTTCGGACTTTGAATATCGAATTTCTCTAAGTATTGTACAATCAAATTTTCTCTCTTGTAAGAAAAAACGGTATTTAGTCTTCAACTAAAACTAGTATTTATAGCTTAAGCCTTCAACTGTCTTATTGAGAAACTGTTTCTTGAATCTCCTAGAAACTGTTATTAGTTGAGTACTGTAACTAACTCCAACTAACTAACTAACTGACATTCTAGAATATCTTCCTTTTGTATCGTCTAGTATAATACTTCTTCTGTTATCACGTTTCGACTGATATTGCAATTTTTCTGGTATCGCGCTTCGTCTGGTCTTGCATTTTATCGGGGCTTGTGCTTCCTCTAGTATTGCATTCTGTTTGGTGTTGCACTTCGTTTAGTGTTGTGCTTCATTTGTTGCTAACATATCATCTGTTGTTGACCATGCATCTTTTGGGTTTGACTAAGTGTTACTTACATTTTTCTGCACACTTAATAAACTTATCAAAATAGTGCATACATTTACAAGATTATTATTATTTGATTACCATCAAAATTAATAGAAGTGAAGTCCTCTTAGCTTAACAATCTGCCATTTTTTGATGATAACAAATAATCATAATTTTAAAAGATAAAATGATATTCAGACGAATAATAAATAAAGCAAAAACATAAGAAATGGATAAAAGATATTTACAATGCTTTCTATCTTCTCTTCTCATTCTCCTCTTTTTCTCTCCCATTTGTTATTAATAAAAAAGATAGCTCATCGTAGATGCTTCAAAATTTCAGAGAACATATGTTGCATGTCAGTGCGGATCGCATTAAGGACTTGTTCAATAGTATCCTGTATAAGTGCTACTTCCTCATGAAGATCACCCACTAAGTCAGCTAGTTCATCAACCTTAGTAAGAATTTCCTCAATTTCATTTGCTAAGGTTTCCTGAACTTCCTTCTATTTATGACCTGCTTCTGTCCAATTTTTGAAATGCTTTAAAAACTCCTAATTAACATTAGAATCTTGTTACATTTCACCAAGTGGATGAAGGTTTTCAACAACAGATGGTTCTGAAGGTAAAGTGTCTAACTTTATGATTTTGATTAAGGTTAGTCTGAAGGTTTGTTTTCCTTCTAGGAGATCAATATCATTAGGTCTAGATAGTTTAACAATTGGTTGCCCAAGAAGGCATTATACATCTTTTACTGAAGGTATGAAGCCTAAAGGTCTGAAATGCATGATTAAATGCATAAAGGTTTCTAAGTTGAAATTGATACCTTCAACCGTGACACTTCTGTACTATCCTTCTGTCACTTTGCCAACTACCTTGAAGTTTGCATCTGTTATAAAAACTCCAAGTTGACTTCCTGATGCTTTTGAAATGTGATGTGAAACATATATACCTCCAGTTTGAGTTGCATTACATGCATCATCTATGTTCTTCACATCTACTTGAATCTGTTCTTCTATAAGATCATCTTCATTCCCTTTAGGAATCATCTTCTTTTTCCCTTTTTCTTCGTGTCTCATAGGGGTTAAACATCTTGGTTGTATATCTGGCACAATTTTTATCGACGTTCTGCTTATAATTGGATAGATTGTATATCGATCCTTTGAAATTTTCATTGGATATGGTTATGCCTTCTCATCTCATAGAATACCATATAGTCTTCGTTCTTCATGACTTAGAATATGTATTGTCTGATCATTAGTTAGTATAGGTTCGACTTTTACCTTGACTGTCTTTTTCAAAGGTTCTCTGATAATAATTGAGCTTCTACTTCGAACAAGTACTGAGTCTTCTATAATCTTCTTTTTCAAATCCTTTTTGTTGATTGGTTGAGAAGGATTGTAAGGTTCCAATTGGTGTTCAACTATCTTTACCTTCTGCTGAACATTAGATGAAGAAACCTTTTTTAGACTGGGCTACAACTTCTTTTGTTCTTCTATCGGCTTAGAAGAAAGTTGATGTTGAGGCTTCTTCCCCTCAAATACTAACTTCCTTTTTATCTCTGTCTCTCCAGATGATTTTGCTAATGACATTGCAAAATAGAGACAATTGATCTAGTAGGCGGCTGCCTTTTCTGTTATTTTTCAGAATCTCCACCAAGAATAAGATCTTTTCACTTCTTCTGTTCTTGTTGTAGTAAGGTCAATAGTCTTGGTGACATTCTTGATTGTTTGGATTTTTCTGATTGAAGTGTCTCTAGCTTTCCCTTCAATGGCACTTGGTATGATGATTGATAAGCCCGACTTTCCTCTTTCTGTAGAATCGTCTTAGCTTTTATTGATATATCAGAGGATTTCTCAGTCTTTTCTTCTACGAATGTTCTTCCTATCAATCGAGATTTTGTTTTTCTTTCATATGTAACACGTTCACTCCTGCTCTATCTTACTATAAGCTCCCCCTCAGACCTTGCTTTCAGTTTAGAACCTGTATCTGCTTCATCTTCAAACTTTATTCCCATTCTGTGAATAATAGTGACATTAATAATGCTCTTCACATCCATCTTTACCCTGTTACCTCTATCGAGTAAGATTCTAGATTTTCTAAAAATCCTTGTCAACCACTTACCATAAGGTAAAGAGCTAAAATCTCCCTTTGACTTCATCATGTACTTTAAAATCAAATACGAAAGATTAATAAGTTGGTGATTCGGTAGGTGAAAAAAACAATGTTCATCTTTCATTATCACAATGTCCTTAGAGCCTAATCTTAGTAGAACACAGTGGAGAAGTAGTGAATGTAGAACTCTAGTCTTTGGAATAAGGGTTGAAGCCTTCTTAACTCCTGGATCACTATTTCCATATAGTTATCGATTGATGTGCATTTTATCTACACGACCTTGAGTAATTGATGTTGCATTGTTAAACAGCTTTGCTCCAATACTAGGACAACCATTGACCCTCTTAATAGTATCTTGTGTCATGATAACCAACAATCCATCTACCATTGATACTAAGGTGTCATCTACCACCTTTGCATTCTTCCAAAACTCATATATCTTATTCAAATAGACCTTTGCATGAACCTTGAGGAAATTTTCCAGCCTACTGCTTCAATTTCTGGTTCAATGTCCATCTGATTTTCCTTTAAAGAGATGAAATCAACGTGTCTCCCATAGAAAAGAGATTGCTCCATTTGTGATCTGTAACAAATAAAAACTAAACATACAAATGTACTTCGCTTAATGTAACAATGTTAGTATCTAAAAGTAAGAATATGAAACGAAAAGAACTTGAAGCTTAGAACAGAGTATTGAATTGTCTTAGTTGAGAGCACTAAGCAAGTTGGTTTCAAAGTATTTCAAGAAAATTTTAGAGTAGAAGGTATTTTATAATCTTGAGATGATTTCCTTCTTATACCTACTTTTAAAAAGTCATCGTTTATAACTTACCATTACTTTTTACTTGGAAACTTACGACTTTTTATCTTATTCTAGTATAAATCATCTATGTTATAACGTGTCAGATGAATGGTCATTCAACATTACCAAATTCAAGTTCCATATGATTTCCTTGAATCTATCTTCACATAAAGGTTTAGTGAAGATATCCACCCACTGGTGATTCGTCTCAACAAATTGTAGACTAATGATTCCTCTTTGTACATAGTCTCTTATAAAATGATGTATAGCTTCAATATGCTTTTCCCTTGAGTGTTGCATTGGATTCTTTGATAGATTGTGCTGAACCCCATTTTCGGAGCCCAACATTCGGAGTCATAAACCTTGAGCTTGTAAATCTATAGGATTATTCCAATGAACCCTCTTTGGCCATCATCTCATAAGGGTGGTGAGCCCACACTTTCTAATCATCAAAATCATAACTTGACTTCTTCATAAAAATTGGATCTCTAAGCCTCTAGTTTTCTTTGAAGTAAAAATCATCTCAATCGGAGCTCTATAGCTCAAGATATGCTTAAAAAGCTAAAGCGTGCACATACTCCAATTATGCT
>JAOSBK010045496.1:0-18955 GCA_027568895.1 Erythroxylum shatona | reverse complement strand
AACAATTCGTTAAGATTTACATGTATGTATAATAACATTATTATATATATTAAATATACTTAATTGATTATATTATAATAATTGTTAGTCATATCAAAAGGAATTTTGTTTCAATAGGATCAAAAAAATTTCATTCGTTTGAACTATGTAATGACTGATAATAATTGCAATATAATTAATGCAGTTATGTTTCTCCCGATATTAATACTGAGCACTTATTTAACTTTGAGTTCTTTTATATTGTATCGAAATTAATAATACTTGGCTATATTAAATATTTTGAATTAATATAAACTGTTTATTATTATTCATTATTTCATATCAAATATGTTAACATGTTTCAAATTTTTATTAAAGCAAAACATTTATAATTTGATCCAAAACAACTAGACTTCTATAAATAATCCAAGAAAAACCTCGCACAAAGTATTGAGTTGCTCTTGATCTTAATTTATATGACAAAATACATCATTTTTACAAAAGAACTATGCTTAGGGTTAAAATAGAGCAAAAGAGTTGCCTAATTCAATCCTTAGGTATATCGCTCAATTCTAGTTATATTATGATATAGTTTCCAGGCAACAATTCCTAACCTAATATACAACATAATATAGTATAAACAAACACCATAACTACTCAAACCAAATAAGACACCTCAAAATTAATACTGATGCATAATAACAAAAAATTTAGAAACATCAAAGAAGGAAATACATTAAACAAAAACAACAAATGAGGAATTTTTTTACATTGATGAAGAAGATGAAGATGATGTAGGTGGAGATGGGACGTGAAGTCTTTGCATCTCCCAAGCCTTATGAATTTTCTTCTCCAACTTTCTTTGCCGATGGGCTATCAATTGCATTTGTTCATTCATCGCACTCTGCTGATGGGCTATCGATTGCATTTGTTCATTCACCACATTAAGTTGTTTTTGTGTGATGTTAGAAGTGTTAACCACCAATCTATATACTCTTTCCCAATCCTTTGGTGCACCTTCATCCTCGCTTGATTCGTACGATGCACTGGGTGGTACAGAACTGGAAGCGTTGCTTGAGAACCTTGACTTATATGCAGCACGTGTCCGATGATGTTTAAGCCGCATCTTATCATGTTGCAATATTTTCGTGAGTTCTTAAATATGGAGCATAAAAAAACTCACGCTTCATAAACGTTAGCCCACTAACATAAACCTCAAAATGCTTGGCCAGAGCAGTAGCTAAATAGCCCATTCCTAACCATGCTCCTTTCTTTGTCACAAATTGAATCAAAGATTGGGAAAAATGAAGGAACATGTTAGGTATGTGTCTTTCATCTATGCAATATAATAGGGATAGTTCCTTAGTCGAGCATTTGTTACTTTGACTTTTCCCAAAGACAGCATAACACATGAATTTATGAAGTAGTAACGGAACAGGAAAAATTATGAAACAATTCGATGCATTATGAGGAACGAACTCAGGCAAATCAGTTAAAAACTTCTAATAGGTTGTAGTTGTGAAGGTCTGATGGGAACCTTCTACCTATGTCCTAGGAAACTGGAAAAGCTCCCGTAACAAGCTCTCATCTAATCTATAAAGTTCAGCTCGTAATCTGAACCAAAATTTGTTGGGTTTATTTGAATGAAACTTCAATGATGTGAAAAATTATAATGTGAGTTCAGAAGAAATAGGATAATCTATCTGTACAAATTGTCCCCAACCGCCTCTATTAGAGAATGCCATTGGTTTATCTTTTAAACCTATCTGTTCTAAGAGGTTGAAATCGAAATATCGCGGAATGAGAATCATTTTTTTAAGAGCCAAATACCTTGACCCTTCTTCCATCGAATAAATAGGAAAATGGGGCATTGTAATTGTCTGCCATGTATATATCCATTTCAGTTCTCAACTCAGCTTCGATTTGTTCAACACTTTTGTTCGATCTTAGAGGCATGACAGTGTAAAAACCTGCAAAAATTAGCCAAAGAAATGGGACCAATTTTAGAACCCCAAAAAATAAGAACCTACGGAAATTAAAGGAATAGAGGAGAAACAGAGACAATGGCGACTCGAATGCTCGCAAATGTCAAACTTTTAGCGAGAAATTTTAGCTGACTTATAAGATTTTGTGGAAACTTTCAACAAAATCTGCGATATTTGTGAAAGGAGAGTTGGGTGAGAGGAGAGTACAAAAAGAGACGCATAAAGGAAATAGAAGCGTGTTTTAATTTTTTACATCGTTTTAATAAAAAAATTAATTATTTTAAATAGGTCAATTTTAAAGTTGATAAAAATTCTAGGGTTAATTCATCATATGAATTTTTTTCTAAAATTTGCGAATCTATCCCATCCTATGTTATGCAATAATTCATTGACTCGATTTCCGATTCCTGACTCATTTATAGCTACATGATCAATGAACCTATTTGGCACAATTGGACGATCTTTTAAACTTACATACCTTGACTAGTTCTCCTCATTGGTAAAATGAAGACATGGATTACCTAAATCAACAACATTGCCCGCTTCAAAGGCATCACTAAATAACAATCAGAAATCAAAATATTTTCACTAATCTCAAACCAAACACAACAATTTATCACTTTATCAGATTCATATTACTATAGGATTTGATGTTTGTCAATTATATTTAACTAGGTATAGACTTACAATGTAAATTGTTATTCTTTATAAAAATTATCTTAACATTAACTGACAGACCCATACAATTTTATGCCTATCTATTTTTAGTACATTCTAAATCTAAACCTAGTAAACCTTCCAATGTAACTCAAACCAATCAGATTCACCCTATATATAAAGTCACCATAAAAATTGTGAACCGTTGTTCACTGTACGAACAAAGCTCAGTTCAAATACAAAGACTAAGTCTACATCTAACATATCGAATTACCAACATAAAAAATGTTATTTTCTTCGACAGTTAAAAATAATTACGCGTTAAGAAGTAAAATATAAAAAATTACCTAATTAGCAACTCGCAAGGTACACGACTAAAAGAACCAAAAACGCTGATAACAACAGCTAAATACCCACCAAGATTCTCACAACATTATTTTAACTGGAGAGAAGAAAGGGACGATTTATGATGTGATTTGAGACTTAGCCTCACTTAGGTTAAAAACTCCTAACCCCTCACCGCATAACCAAACCCAATAAAATTTTTTTAAAACTTTTCTCTTCTTTCATTGTGATTAACCCAGTCACATGTTTTTTCTTTTTTATTTAATCAAATTATTATTTTTCACGATAAAAAATAAAGCTGTTAAAATTTACTAGACCAAAAAAATATTGATTTGTTTCAAATTTACTTAATTTAATTTAGCTATTTAAGATATGTTAAGAATTTATCAATCACGATATGAGTAAAATAACTCACACCTATGACTTCCTTAATTTATTTGTTACTTATGACTTGAATAATTTACAACCATCACTCTAACTTTAATAATTTACACCCTTAATTTTTTGGATTTCTTTACTCTTCACATTTATTTTAAATTTAAAAAATATAATTTTAGTTTAATTAAATATCTTAGAAACTAAATTATAATTCTACTTCTTCAGATGATTTATAGCCCTATATCTTTAGTTTACTGCAAATTAAAAATCATCTCATTCTAATATCCAGAAAAAAAGTTACGGTCAAAATTGTTCAACTTGTACAATGCTCTCCGATGCACTGAACTACTGGAGAATACTGTGTTATGATGTCACAAATAAAGATTAATCTACCAATTAACACCCAAAGAGAATCACAGCTGTGCAACACTAACTCACGCCTGTGCAAGAGTCACTGGCGCTCAACTTTTCACTGAATGGTTTAAGATGACTAAAATTTTTAATATAAATTAATAAAATTAAACATTTATAATCTTGCAACAAAATTTTAAATTACACAGTATTTATTTTTTCCCAGCTTATTTCCTTTTTATATTCTACCTTTTATATTTTTAATATAATATATTTAAACATTTTTTATTAAATTTACCTTTAATATTTTAAATTTCTATAATTTGATTACTACTTTTTACGAATTACAAATTTATAATATTTATAGTTTAATAACAATTTATTAACAAGGCATTATTACTGCACACCTGCACTGTATTACTTTGCTAGTTTATTAAAAAAGAATCATACTAATATAAAACCCTACCGAAAAGAACCCCATGGTATGCTGGCATTTCCTTCATGGACACAAAAGCCTAAATCTTCAAACTACAAATGGATTAAAAATATATTCTTTTGGACAAAAACTAAAAACTAAAAATAAGAAAATAAGTAAACTTTTTAAAAATAAATTTAATTAACAAATAAGTTTTTGAATAAAAATTAAAAAATGGAAAATAGAGGTCACCTAACTTCTCTTCCAAATCTTTTATTAAAGAACCATCGTAATAATCTAAAACCATACCTAATAAACCCCAAAATATGCTAACACTTCTTTCCTCAACTCAAAATCCTAATTCTTCAATATTCAAATGAATTAAAAATATATTCTTTTGGACAAAAACTAAAAAGCAAAAACAAGAAAAGAATTAAACCTTTTTAAAATAGATTTAATAAATAAGTTTTAATAATTAAAAAAAGGGAAAACAAAGTCACCTAACTCTCCCATTCTTTTATTAAAGAACTATGGTACTAATATAAAACATTATCGAAAGCACTTCTTTCCTAGACACAATCCTAATTCTTCAAAATTAAAATGGATTAAAAAATATTCTTTTGGACAAAAACTAAAAAGAAAAACAAGAAAAGAAATCTTTTTTTTTAAATTTAATAAGTAAGTTTTCAATTAAAATTAAAAAATGGAAAACAAAGGCATCCTAACTCTTCCAATGTTTTATTAAAGAACTGTCTTACTAACATAAAATCTTACCTAATTGAACCCCAAAATATGCTAAAATTTCCTTTATGGACTTAAAATCCTAATCTTTCAAAATTCCAACGGATTAAAAATATATTCTCTTGGACAAAACTAAAAAGTAAAAACAAGAAGGAAAGTAAATCAGGTACAAACATGGTATTCATAACATTTTATATAACCCTAAAATATGCTGAACAAAAAATCCTAACTCTTCAAAATTAACATGGAATAAAAATATTATTTTGGACAAAAATTAAAAAATAAAAACAAGAAAAGAGGTAAACTTTTTAAAAATAAATTTAATAATAAATAAAATTTTAATTAAAAATTCAAAAAATAAAAAACAAAACTTACCTAACTCTTTTATTAAAGCACCGTATTATTAATTAAAAACCTTACCTAATAGAACTCAAAAATATGCTGACACAAAATCCTATCTCTTAAAAATGGATTAAAATATATTCTTTTAGATAAAAATTAAAAAGTAAAAGACAAAAAAGAAAAATATTTGTTTTTAAAAATAAATCTAAGCAAAGAACTAATCTAAAATTCAACCAAACAATAACCTCTTCGGCGCCTCCCGAACCCTACCTAATATAACGGAGGCGGCTCGTAAACCTTAAAGAGTAGAGAGGAGTGTTGTACGCTCTTATGCTGTGGTTTTGAGCTTCAAATCTGCCTTCTACTGCTACAATTTTCTGCTTTCTGGTAAGGATTTCTCTTCCAAATCTAGGTTTTCCTCGTAAATCAGTTCAAGTTCGACTCCTTTTTTACTTTTGAGAGTCCCTACCTTCGTTTTCGCACTTCCGGTATCAAAGATGATGACTTATCGATTTGTTGTCGATAGGATCCTTACCAAAACTGCTTCTTTGCATTTTTGTTTAGTAAATGACGGAAAAGTGACTGTTTTGGTCAGGATGATCGATAATTGAGGACTTGCTTGTATTTTTTGATGGAACTTTTTTTTGTGTTCTTGTGATTGCAAACTTTTGTTATGCTTAGTTTCTTTGTCTTTTTCATTGTTAATCTAGATTGTATTGTTATTGCAGATTTAGCTATAAATAAAAAAATGGTTCAGTATAACTTTAAGAGGATCACTGTGGTTCCCAATGGGAAGGACTTCATTGACATCATTCTTTCTCGAACTCAGAGGCAAACGCCAACAGTTGTCCATAAAGGTTATGCAATATCTCGACTTCGACAGTTTTACATGCGTAAAGTGAAATATACCCAACAGAATTTCCATGAGAAGCTTTCTACAATTATTGATGAGTTCCCTCGTTTAGATGATATACACCCTTTCTATGGGGACCTCCTTCATGTTCTTTATAACAAAGATCACTACAAGCTTGCGCTTGGCCAAATAAACACTGCTAGAAATCTCATCAGCAAGATAGCCAAGGATTATGTGAAGTTGTTAAAGTATGGTGACTCCTTATATAGGTGCAAGTGTCTCAAGGTTGCTGCTCTTGGTCGTATGTGTACTGTTATTAAGAGAGTTAGTCCTAGTTTGGCTTATCTAGAGCAGATCAGACAGCACATGGCAAGACTACCTTCGATCGATCCAAATACTCGAACAATTTTGATATGTGGATACCCAAATGTAGGCAAGAGTTCTTTCATTAACAAGATAACCAGGGCTGATGTTGATGTCCAGCCTTATGCTTTCACCACAAAGTCACTCTTTGTGGGACATACAGACTATAAGTACCTGAGGTATCAGGTAATTGATACACCAGGGATTTTGGACAGGCCTTTTGAAGATCGTAACATCATTGAGATGTGCAGTATAACTGCTCTGGCTCATCTGCGAGCTGCTGTATTGTTCTTTTTGGACATTTCTGGTTCATGTGGCTATAGTATTGCCCAACAGGCTGCTCTGTTCCATGGTATTAAGTCTTTATTTATGAATAAGCCATTGATCATTGTCTGTAATAAGACTGATTTGCAGCCATTGGAAGGTATATCTGAGGATGATATGAAATTGGTAATGGAAATGAAAGCTGAAGCTATAAAGACTTTGATTGCACAGGGTTCTGATGTTACAGATGATAAGGGTGTGCTTTTAACCATGAGCACTTTGACCGAAGAAGGGGTTATTGCTGTGAAGAATGCTGCTTGTGAGAGGTTATTGGATCAACGTGTGGAGTTGAAAATGAAATCCAAAAAGGTTAATGATTACTTAAACAGGTTCCATGTTGCAATTCCAAAGCCTCGTGATGGGAAGGAAAGACCACCTTGCATACCTCAGGCTGTATTGGAAGCTAAAGCTAAGGAGGCAGCAGAGAGGGAGAAGAGGAAAACTGAAAAGGATTTGGAGAATGAGAATGGTGGTGCAGGTGTATACTCTGCTAGTTTGAAAAAGAACTACATCTTAGCCAATGATGAATGGAAAGAAGACATACTACCAGAAATTCTTGATGGCCACAACGTGTATGACTTCGTTGATCCAGATATCTTGCATAGGCTTGAAGAATTGGAACAAGAAGAAGGTATTCGACAAGCAGAAGAGGAAGATGAGGATTTTGAGATGGATGGCAAGGAATTGACTCCAGAAGAGCAGGAAGCTTTGGCCCTGATCAGGAAAAAGAAAAGCTTGCTCATTCAAGAGCACAGAATGAAGAAGAGCACTGCAGAGAGTCGACCTGTGGTACCTAGAAAGTTTGACAAAGATAGGAAGTTCACTAAAGAGAGAATGGGGAGACAGCTATCAGCTTTAGGATTGGATCCTACTTCGGCAATTGATCGTGCCCGTGGCAGGTCACTCTCTAGGAGGGGCCGCAAAAGGGAGAGATCACTTGTCAAGGGTGATAGTGATGGTGATGATGCAATGGATATGGATGTGGACCAACCAAATAAGAAGCTTCGCTTGAGATCTAGATCCCATTTGAGGTCGAGGTCAAGACCTCCTAGTGAAGTTGTCCCTGGGGAGGGCTTCAAGGATTCTGCCCAAAAGGTCAAGGCTATCAAACTTGGCAAGAAATCTATTAAAAAGAGGAACAAGGATGCTCGTCGCGGAGAGGCAGATAGAGTCATTCCAACTCTCAAGCCGAAGCACCTTTTCTCTGGGAAACGCTCCATTGGCAAAACTCAGAGACGCTAAGTATGTGAGGTACTATGTGTAGGTGTGTGTTGAGCAATGCCTTATACCACTGAAACTTAAACCACTTATTTTGCCTTGCTTAGAAGGTCGTCCCCTTGTTTTTATGGCCAGACACACACACACACACACATATATAATTATGTATATATGGTGTCTTTGAAATGTTCTTGCACCATTTCTTTTTATTTGAACGAAAGCTTTGATTAGCTTTTACTAATTATTTGATGGCCTTGTTTAATGACAATTTTGTATTGATCCATAATCTTGTCTTCTTGCAGAAGGCGGTTTCACTATGTCTTTTCTGGGGATACGGATATGTAGCTATGGAAAAGTTGCGATATTTAAAAACTCTTTCACTAGGAAATGGCCGAAAGCGATGGTTCTATCAATTTTTTTTTTTGTTTTTTACTTCATCTGTTATCATAAATGCAATTTTGGAATGAGACATTCAGTTGACATTCGGAAGCTGTTATGATTTGAAATTGAGATATGTTTTCTTGAGTAAAATGTTGTTGTAAACTAGTAGAACATTAGAATGAAACTGTTTGTTGGATCTGTCAGTGGAATATTGCTGGATAAGCCTGTCAAAGAATACACCGGTCCATTGCCCTTCAAGGGAATTTTCTAGTACGGAGCAAATTGACCACCAAAAACAATGAAAAGGAGTTTGATTCTGGACAAAAGGTCGTTTGTTGTAGGATGAAAACAAAGATACCCAACAACTTTGTTTACCACCTAGTAATAAGGCACAGCAACATGGTCTTTGTCACTTTTTAGTGCATAGTTGCTGGTCGGTTGTGCTTGGCCTTACCAATGTGCTTATAATCTGTGCCAACTGCCAAGTGATCGATGGAAATGTTACATACAATTTGACCATTATCACTTTCTTGGTTCCACCGAAGTTCTATCTGATCAACTATTCTGGGAACCTTTTTTCATGCTACGGCGTCGTATCTTCTTCGATCTCATGCATCACCTTCATGCTTAAGGTGAAATGGCAAAGGGGCATCCCTTTGCCTTAATCCTTTTATCTCCCTTAAAGATATAAGTAAGTTCACCGTTAGCCAAATGATTAAAAAATCAAATCGGTTCGATCGGTGCAATCATAAAAATCTTAAACCGTTCAATTTTTCGGTTTGGTTTTTAACTTTGATTCGTTCTATTTTAATAATTCTTGTTGTTAAAAATCGATCAATTTGTTAATTAATCGTTTAATTTTCATAAATTAATTAATCCTTATAAACTAAAATTAATTAATTAATTTTATTTAATAATCTATTTTTAATTAAATTTCAAATTCTTCGATAATAAGAAAAATATATTTCAATTATATTTTAAAATTTTTACTTTTATCTAATCTTTAGTTGGTTTTATGACTGTTTAATGCTAGTTAACCTTTTAAACCTTAAACTTCTTGTCTTATTGGTTTAACTTTTGGTCCGATTTTTAAAACATCGTCATTAACCATAATTCTATAAAAAGTGGTGGAGATATATTGTTTATCCATCCTAAGAATGTCTTGGGGAAGCCAAGAATTTTAAGATTAGTTAGCACAAACCCCTCATTCTAGTGAGCTAAAAGCTTTATAGAAATTATTCTTTACGATACAACTTCTAGTAAAATGCTTGCAATGGTAATTGAGTATATCTTAGATGATTAACATATTTTCTCCATCTTTCCTTCCTCAGTTGAATGCACTTTGGCTCGAATTTATCAATTTCTTTAGTGCTCTTCATGATATTTAAACTAGCATCTTGGAAATAGTTTTTGTAAATAATATTACTGTAAGAAATAGCCATGAAATCGTTAGGAGAAGTTGGGTTAGCAATCTTTGGAACTAGACTAACGAAAGCTTTATTCAACTCTCTTACCAATTTTTTAATAAAAAAATTTGAAAATTGCTGTTGTGACCATATTTTTATCCTCATTTTGTTTTTTTTTTGGAAGAAAAGAGCATTAAAACCATCAAGTATTGGGACTTTCTTGAGGTCCATTCTAAGTAAAGCTTCCTTAAATATCAAATCTAGTGAATGATCTCTCTAGTTATGCAATTATAGAATGATCCAAGGGACCTTAATTGAGCTTATAAGCGTAAAAAGTGGTGGAACAAAAAACACAAAGGATGTCTTTAATGTGAGTACAGACTAGTTTTTAAATTTTATATTGCTCATTAATAGCATTAACTTGAAGGTCATGAGTCAATATGAGCTTATTCAAGTTTTTCTAACTTTTTTTTTTATCCGAAAGGAGAGTACATTAATCGTAAGTAACTAATCGGGAAAATGATACCCCCGAAATATCCTCTAGTAAAATAGACAGGCAACCCACAAGCGGGTTCTGAAATTTGTGAATGCCAAGTTCCAGAGAAATGACATAGTGTAGCATTGTGAAAGAATATGGTATTTCTATCTCCTTCTTTAAGCCATATTACTCTTGATTTTCACCTTAAGAGACTAGTATGAACATTTAAAACCTAGATATGATTGCTAAGATGAGTTTTATATGCTCTTTTAAGTTTTTCATTGTTTAGTGAACCATATAACTTGTCTTAAGACTTGAAGAAAGCCTCTTCGTTCTTTTGATGTTCAATTCAGTTTCTAGAATAAGTGTTTTATTAAGAAGCTTTAGTTCCTTTTTAATACCTTTAAGACTTTCCATACAAATAAAAGTTTGCAATCCTAAGGTTCCTTTTGCATTCCTTTCCTAATTGCTTCTATATAACCTGGAGTATTAACATATAATTTTTGAATTTTAAAGTTGCTTTATAGGTTTGCCTTTGACAAGGTTTATGATTTGTACAGAAGAGTGGTAAAAGTTAATCAATTGCCAAAGAAAGTTAAACTTATGGGGAAGCGTTTCATCCAATCATTATTAACTAATTCCATATCCGATTTTTTTCTTATTCTATGGGCTCCTTCTTACTTGTTATCCCAATTAAAGAACTTACTCCCAAATCTTAGGTTTGTTAAACATATTCTTTCCATATAAGTTTTGAGGTGATCATTTAGATGTCCTCTAAAGCTAAGCTTCTGGGGAATTGTTTCATCAAATCATTATTGACTAATTGCATATCCAATTTCTTTCTTATTATCTAGGCTCCTTCTTACTTTTAATTGTTCTTATTAAAGGCCAGTAAGGTCTTACCATTATAGTGGTGTTAGTGGTTAGCGTTAACTCCCTAGTTCTCACCTAAAACCTACCATGCTTTACCTCTAATTTTTTTCTTTATTTTAGTTTCAAACAAGCCAATTAAGCAAGGGTTTTTCCTTGACAAAAGATCCCTAACAAGTAGCTATTTATTAGGATTATTCAACCTTCTTACATTCCAGTTGAGAAAAGACATTAAGAGAGTGAAGAGGAGGGGCCTGTGGTAGGTTTTCTCTTTACTTTTCCACCTAACCTTTTCCTAGCTATTGTGAAGCCTTATAACTTACTCCTAGTTGAATTATGAATAGAATTATGATATGATTAATTAAGAGTGAAGGGATCCTTACCTATCTAACTCTCAACCTTTCTTAAAATGGTACCATTTGGTTCCTTGAAGGGCTCTTCTTCTTTGCTTTATTAAATGTTTCTAGTATGTGCTTGGGTTTCTTTTGCCATATCAACAAGATTCTCTCTTCTTTCGTCCGGACTCGCTTGGGTTTCATATGCCATATTATAAAGATGATCTATTTTTAGAGACTTAACATCACTTCCCTCCTCCTTACTTAGTAATTCTAGTGCACTACCTATATTAAAGAGTTTACCTATTAGGCTTCATTCTTTTTTTTTTCTAAGTTTAAGATGTTTCCATTAAAAGGAAATAGAGGTCGTTACTTGCTATGATTCCCCTTCTTTATTGAGCCTCATAATTTTTGAGTTTTTAGGGAAGACTTTATTATTTTCTATTTCCACACAAATTCTAATAAATACGATTCTCCTCAACTCTACTGTGTGTGCATCATGGCCTACATGTTTTCCCAAGGCACTAGCTAGATAGCTTAGGTTGGTTATAATCTAATACTTTAAACGCGTGTTATGGAAATTTATATTGGTATGGTTTGCCTCTTATTTATGTCAAGAGATTGCCATAGTTTCCATCTTTGTAAGAGGAGTGGTTTTCTTAATATATGCCACAGGCTATCATACTTGATAAAAGTTATTCCCATATTATAATAAACTGAGACATTAATCAAAGTTCTTTTTCTTAATTCAATGTTGGCCCCTAAATTTTTATCTTTAATTAAGCATGATTTAAATGAATTATGAGGTTTTGATGGATTAATTTATGGAGTTAATTATTATGTCATAGTAGAATTTATTACTTGGATTAATGGAATTAAAGTGTTAAGATAATAAGAATGTATGAAGGGAAAAATTGGCAAATCACTTAAGGTTAAAAGACATAAGGCTTATAATGAAGGGCAAAAGGGACATTTTATGATTATTAAGAGTGTAATTAGAAGAAGAAAAATTGTGAGTGAGAAGAGAGAAAGAAGGAGAGTGTTGTGGAAGGAGAGGAAAAGAAGAGAAAAATTAGAGTTTTTGGAGATCTTGAAGAGTTTGAAGAATTTGAAGCTGAATCAAGTAAGTAGAAGCATCATTTTTCTTGATTTGATGATTGTTGCATATTTATGTGAGAGTTAGAAGTAAAATGGGGTTGAATAGAGTAAGAATCCAGAAAAATTCAAGAGACAGGTCGTGTTTTTGCGAAAGTTCGTTGTAGTCAACTTTTTAGTTCGCCACGACGAAGTCTCCTTAGTTTTTTGCTGCCGACTTTTTGGTTCGCTGCGGCGAAGTTTCTCCTACACAACTCACACATGTTTCAGTATTTTAGGCATAACTTTTTCTGTAGTAATCCAAATAGAATGATTTTTAATTTGGAGTAAATTAGAGATATAGAGCCTGTCTGATGAAATCGAGTTCTAATTCAGTCTCTAAGAAATTGAATTTTTGTATGCAAGTTGAGCATAGAATATTGTTTCAGTGTAAGAATAGTCTGAAAATGTTTGGGGTATAACTTTCAGATTATTGAACTAAATTGAATGATTTTGGTGTCATTATAAACTTAATACAATGAGGAATATTTTTCTAAAAGGAAATGTTATCAAATTTCTTCATTTACCTGATTAAAATGATCATGAAAAAATTGACCCAAAGATTTGGACTTTTGGAAGAGTTTGAGTATTTAGAATTTATCTTCGCGATATGTTATATGTGGGTCCTCAAATTGTATTCCTATTGAATGAGAATTTTTGTCATTGATAAAGGAAACCAAGGAAAGCAAGAGGATCAAGATGAGAGGCACCTTTGAGCAAGTTTATAAGCAAGGATTTCAAGGTAGGTTATAGTTTTATAATTAAGTAATAGGCCATTAATGTTTTCTTTCAAATGATGGAAATAAATGATCTCAACTATTTTATGAATATACATTATAACTCTTTGAATGCTTTAAGAAAGTGTTATGTGTTTGGTATGAGCATACTGTGTTGATGAATTATGAAAAGAATGTGAAAATTATTTTTGAAAAGATACTATGTTTGTAAAATCAAGTTTCAAAAATGTGCCAATTGTGCCATTTTGGGCAACAAATTTACAAGTTATGAGATAAATGTTATGTGGGTTCGGTTTGGTCTATTCTGTATGTCAAGTGCACTTAGACTAAAGACTTCTCTCACCTACCCGCTAGTGGCATAGAACTCCTTCATGGACTCCTTCATGTTTACGAGTACACAAAATTACTATGTGAGATTATGTTAGTTCGTTCTGTTCACGACTATACATGACCATTATATGAAAATGTGTTAGTTCGTTCTGTTTATGGACCTTCCAAATCATTTTGATGTGTTTATGTGCTCATGATATGTTGACAAGATTGATGCATACCTGATATGCATTATTGTGAATTTGGTTGAGAATTTGAGAAATATGTGCTTTATGATTCAATGTGAATTTTTGTTACAATGGAAACAAGTATTTTAATGGTTTTGCTTGTTACCGATTATAAAATTATTACCCATGGGCTTTAAGTTTACCCCCTCCCATTTCATCCCATCTTCAGGTGAGAAGCAAGAGATCGAGTAGTGAAGAGTCAAGGCATCACTCCAATTACGTTTATTTTGCATTTGAAGCTTGTTTTTGTAAAACAAGACTTTAGTCGCATTTTGAGAAATTCCACTTTTGCAAACTATGTACTTTTGGATTATGTTGTAATGTGGCTTGAAATGCCCATTAAAACCTTGCAAAACTCTTCTTTTGGATATTAATGAAATATGGTCGATGTTTGCCCTTAGCTTTCAAACATTTTGCATTACTTTGGATTTACAAATGAGATTAAGAATTTGGGAGTTGTTAATGTTTAAATTCAAGTTCTTTTTTTTTGTCTTTGGATGGAATTAATGAGGGTGGTTGAAAGAATTTATGTTTGCTTTTAGTATGATAGGAAGTTGGGATTGTTGGGTTTGTTCTGCCTGTTTCACTGCAGTGAAGCCAAGAGTTCATCGCGGCGTAGTTCGTTAATGTGGCGACTTCACCACTTTGGTGTGGCGACTTTGCCGCGATGAGATCAAATGGTCACCGAGCAAAGTTCAATCGCGTGTCGCGGTGTAATTTATCCTAAGGGTTGTAGCTCCCAAGTTCTAAGTTTTTCACCACGCCCGAACTTCACACTTCATGACTTTCAGATAGTTAGACTTCAAAAATGGGGTCTAACATCTTATGGTATCAGAGTCACTAGGTTTGAGAGTATCTTAGGCATGTAATGGGTAGTTTAACATGAAATGAACATGCATTATTTTAAATGCATAACTTGCATTGTTTTGAATTGTTTCACATGCTTTGACATTGTTTTGAATAATTTGAATTTTTTTACATGATTTGAAAATTGTTTTGCATGAATTAAAGATTTTCAATGGATTTAAATTGAAGGAGTGATTATGCTGCCTCGAAAGAGAACTCAAGAAGCTATGATTCGATCTCGCTCTTGCTAAGGGAGCATGGATGAATCCTATGTCCCGTAAGATGCGGAGATACACTCTGCTCCTGATGTTGAGGCACCTAGTGTGCAACATGAAGTGCCACTGCCTCCTCCTCCTATGCCTACCATAGATCCGCGGTTCTTTCAAGCCTTTGCTTAGGCTTTCACTTATGCTATGGGCCAAGGGTCACAAGTGTCGGTGTAAGCTCCAGCGGGGAGGACTGGACAGTATGATAAGCTCCGCAAGTATGGATCTGTAGATTTTAATGGTATGAAAAAATCTTAAGAGGGTAAAGCATGGTTGGAGAGGACTGAGAGAATCTTGCTTTAGATGAAGTTCTTTGATGAGGAGAAACTGGATTATGCAGTGAGCTTGCTACAGGGGGAAGCACTTTATTGATAGAAATCAGTGCCCCACAGTCAGGTTATGCCTCTTGTGTTGTCATAGGGAGATTTTGTGGAAGTGCTCAGGAAAAAGTACCTCTCCAGGGTTTATGTACAAGAGAAGGTCAGGGAGTTTTTGAATCTCACACAGAGGGATATGAGTGTGAGTGAGTATAAACTGAAGTTCACTCAACTTTCTCAATATGCAGCCATCATTGTGGCAAATGAGGATGATAAATGTCGTAAGTTTGAGGGAGGTTTTCATTTGGGGATTAAGGAGAAAGTCTTGATCCACAACTTTTGTGACTACCAGTAGTTGATAGATGCTGCACTCTAAGTTGAAAACTGGAGAACATAAAATATGGAGTGAATAAGAAGAGGAAGAACAGGGAGCAGTCCTCCAAGAAGGGGATGAGTGCTCCAATGCTTAAGAGGGGTATGAAGAGCTTCCACACACAAAGTGAGGTAGGGAGTAGTGCCTCAGCTAAAAATAAGCAATCAAGGGCAGTTTCAGTGCAAACCTCAACTGTGGGAGGAAATAGTAAGGTGAAGAGGAGCAAGTACATGAACCCCCCAATGTGAGCATTATGGAAAGTTTCACAAAGGAGAGTGCTTCAAATTACTTGGAGCATATTTTCGATGTGGAGAGAAGGGATATATGATCAAGGATTGTCCCCAAGTAACAAGGCAAGAGGGGTTGTAGTTGCAAGCTTCAAGGAGAATAAAAAATGTGAGAACCAGGCCAGTTACCAAGGTGGGAAGTTCTGGAGCTGCAAGGAAGGCCATTCCTCCAGGAAGGCCAAAGGGTCAGGAACAAGCAAGGGTGTTTGCCATGACCAGAGAAGAAGCTGCAGCCGCATTTGAAGTTGTTACGAGTATGACTCAGTTATTTAATTCTGAAGTATATGTCTTAATTGATTCTGGTTCCAGCATTCATTTATTTCTACAACTATGTCATTACATGGTGTGAATTTGGTGCCTTTGGATAGTCTTTTGATTGTTAGTACTCCTCTAGGAAGAAATGTGATAATCAGTCAAGTGTATAGCAGTTGTGAACTCTTTATTGAGGGTGCTAAATTGGTAGTCCATTTGCTACTATTGGAGTTAAAGAGTTTAGATGTGATAATGGGAATGGATGCCATGGAGAAATATTGTGCAAAGTTAGATTGTAGCCTTAAGAAAGTGGAATTTGATCTGGGCAATGGAGAGAAGATGATTTTAAGAGGAGACAGGAAAGCGTTATCACCAAGAATTGTTTCAGCTTTGTTAACTGATAGGATGATGAGAAAATGGTATGAAGCCTTCTTGACGCATGTTTTGGACGTTGATGTGAATGAAGGGAAGTTAGAGGATTTTCATGTTGTAAGGGAATTTCTAGATGTGCTTCCAGAAGACTTATCTGGTTTGCCACCGGTGAGAGAAATTGAGTTGCCATTAACTTGAATCCCGTTACTGCACCTATTATGATACCACCTTATAGAATGACTCCAGTTGAGCTGAAGGAGCTTAAGAAATAGTTCAAAGAACTATTGGAGAAGGGGTACATAAGACCGAGTTCGTCACCTTGGGAAGCGCCAGTTTTGTTTGTTAAGAAGAAGGATGGAACATAGCTGATGTATATTGATTAACGGAGACTCAACAAGATGACCATTAAAAACAAGTACACTCTACCCCGAATAGATGATCTGTTTGACTAGTTGCAAGGAGGAAAGGTATTCTCAAAGATTGATCTCAGGTCAGGTTACCATTAGCTTAGAATCAAGGAGTCTGATGTAAATAAGACGGCCTTCAGGACACGGTATGGGCATTACGAGTTCCTAGTTATGCCTTTTGGTTTGACCAATGCTCCAGTTGCATTCATAGATCTTATGAATATGGTCTTCAAGGAGTATCTGGATTAGTTTGTCATAGTGTTTATAGATGATATTCTAATGTATTCCAAGAGTGACGGGGAACATCTCAGGATAGTGTTGCAAACACTAAGGGAGAAGGAGCTTTATGCTAAGTTCAGCAAGTGTGAGTTTTGGCTTCACAAGGTGATATTCCTTGGATATGTGATTTATAAAGATAGGGTACATGTTGATCTGAGGAAGGATGAAGCAGTAGTGAATTGACATACACTAAAGACAATAACATAAGTGAGGAGTTTTCTGAGTCTGGCAGGATATTATAAGAGATTCGTTGAAGGATTTTCTATGATAGCTGCTCCAATGACTAAGTTATTGAGGAAGAATCAGAAATTTATCTGGAGTGAGGAATGTCAGAAAAGTTTTGAGGAGCTCAAGCGCAGATTAACAAGTGCTCCAGTTTTGATTTTGCCTATTGGAGATGAAAGTTATACAGTGTGTAGTAATGTTTCAAGAAAGGGTTTGGGTTGTGTGTTGATGCAAGGAGACAGAGTAATAGCTTATGCCTTACGGCAACTGAAACCATATGAGTTAAATTATTCAACATATAATTTGGAATTGGCAGCAGTAATTTTTACCTTGAAGATTTGGAGACATTACTTGTATGGGGTTCAAACAAGGATTTTTATGATCACAAAAGTCTCAAGTATTTGTTGAGTCAGAAGGAGCTGAATCTAAGACAGAGAAGGTGATTAGAGTTGCTCAAAGATTATGACTTGTTGATTGAATACCATCCAAGCAAGGCAAATATAGTAGCGGATGCCTTGAGTAGAAAATATTCTATAGCTCATGTTCAGACCATTTATTTGTCATTATTGGAAGAGATGACTAAGCTTAGGATAGGCTTGATACAGGAGGAGCCTGATTGTATCATTTCAAATTTCAGAGTGAGATTGATACTCACGGAGAAGGTTAAGGAGTTACAAGCACAAGATGTAGAATTGAGCAAGCTCCGAGAAGAAATTCATAATGCCAAGAAGTCTGAAGTGCTAGTGAGGGATGATGGACTTATGGTTGTAGGAAACAGACTTTGTATTATGAATGTTAAGGAGGTAAAGAATGAGATACTTGACGAGGTACATAATGCGCCTTATGCTCTACGCCCAAGTAGCATCAGGATGTACAGAGATTTGAAAGAGCATTTCTGGTCGAAAGGTATGAAGAAAGATGTAGTAGAATATGCAAGTAAGTGTCTAGTGTGTCAGTAAGTCAAGGTTGAATACCAAGCACCCTCAGGCAAGTTAAGGCCATTGTCCATTCCTGAGTGGAAATGGAAAAAAGGTGACTATGGATTTTCTGATGGGTTTGCCTAAGACTAGTAGGAAGCATGATGCCATATGAGTTATTATTAATTGTTTGACGAAGTCAGCCCATTTTTTCGCAATTAAACAGACTAAGTCTCTGCATGTGCTAGCAAAGAAGTATATTGATGAGATAGTGACCGCCCGTCGTTTCGCTAGTCAAAATTAAAATAACTAGACTACTACTGTAGCAGTGGCAAGTCTAGGTCGATCCCACAGAGAGTGTGTGTAAAGTTTATGAAATAGAATTAATCGGTGTTTACATTTAAAGGGGGTTTTGGATTTTTAAAAGAAGAAAAATAAAATGAAACTAACTAATAAAAACAAAATAAAGAAAACATGCAAGAAATGATAAATGTGGGGAATTTGGTAGGGACCCGGTTCTTCGGTTCAATCTCGGCCTACACCCTGACTAAGCATATTTTATTAA
>JAOSBK010045365.1:0-18981 GCA_027568895.1 Erythroxylum shatona | reverse complement strand
AATTTTAAGTTTTAACAATCTTTATTCTTTGCATAATACATAATTCATTAATTACATACTAATCCCATTTTAAATTTCCATTTTCAATTCCAATTATTGTTTTCATGTAACAAATTAATAACAAAATAATATAAATTACTTACCCAAATTCCCAAACACAATACCAACAGCATTTTTCAACTTCAATTCAATCCAACAATTTCAAATTATCAACTTCAAAAGAGGCTTAGAGAGAGAGAGAGGCTTAGAGAGAAGAAGAAAGAAAGAATAGCAGAAGAGGGTCGGGGGGGTTGGGTAAAATTAGATATTTTTTTTTTGCAGATTAGTCCTCGGAGTTTTTAAAAATTTTGAAATTTTTCGAAATTTTCCAGAATGTTGGGTACCGGTCGGTACCCAATAGAAAACCCCGGTACCGGCCAGTATTAATACCGGCCGGTACCGAAGTTGAGATCTGAATTCCGTTCGCTGGCCGGTACAGTACATTCTGGCCAGTACCGGCCAGAACGGAATGGATCTCATAAGCCTGGAACCAATTCAAGCCTAAATACTTGGTGGCATTGAACTCCCATCACTTGTTGAGATACACTCTCGAGTATCTTAATCCTTAAAGGGAACCACCCAAGAAAGTGGTGATAAGTCTGCTATAGCTATTCACAACAGCGAAAGAGGTAAAGGACATCGAAGTAATTGTGGTGATCGTGGAGGAAGGGGCAGAGGAGGCCAAAGAAATGTGACGACTGTGGCAAGAATTGGCATGAAGTTTCTGCTTTAACAAGTGGAAACAAGGTGATTTCTGAAGAAAAATATGCCACTTTTGTTACGGTTTGATCTAATTGCAAGGTATGGAACTTGAATTCCATATTGATTAAATACAAAATTGATATGAGAATTATAAGGACTTTGGGTTCTCTACCCTCATAAGCTAGTTTTTGGGGTGTGGCTCTTCTAAAGTCCTTATCAATTAGTATCAGAACCAGGTCTTGGAGTGGTGACCTGGGAATGCCAGCCGTGATTAACATGGTCGTGACCAACAAAGATCTCAGAGTGGTGACCCATGGAGTGGTGACTTGAAAGTGTCAGCCGTGACCATCATGGCCGTGACCAATAAGGATGTTGGTCCTTATGGGGGGACGAGTGTTACGGTTTGATCTAATTGCAAGGTATGAGACTTGAATCTCATATTGATTAAATACAAAATTGATATGAAATTTATAAGAACTTTGGGCTCTCTACCCTCATAAGATAGTTTTTGGGGTGTGGCTCTCCTAAAGTCCTTATCAATTAGTATCAGAGCCAGGTCTTGGAGTGGTGGCCTGGGAGTGCCAGCCGTGACTAACATGGCCGTGACCAACAAGGATCTCAGAGTGGTGACCCATGGAATGGTGACCTGAAAGTGTCAACCGTAACCAACATGGTCGTGACCAATGAGGACATTGGTCCTTATGGGGAAGAATATTACGGTTTGATCTAATTGCAAGGTATGAAACTTGAATCCCACATTGATTAAATACAAAATTGATATGGGATTTATAAAGACTTTAAACTCTCTACCCTCATAAGCTAGCTTTTGGGGTGTGGCTCTCCTAAAGTCCTTATCAACTTTTCTCTAGTATTAAGCAACCACATCAATTGTGTCATTCGCTCAACTATGTAATTATACAACTTGTATAGTGTACTCTGTTAAACTTTATGTTGTAGATTCAAGAGTCATTGACTATATTGCAGGTAACCCAAAAATTTTTTATTACATCACCCCTATATTAGCTCACACCAAATTATTGTTGCTAATGGTTCCACTGCTAGTATAAGTAAGGTTAGTACTAGATTTCCTTCTCCTTCAACGACGTTACCAACAACACTATATATTCGAATTCAAAACACATTTGTTCAACTTAATGATTTTTAGTAAACTAATCAAATCAAATAGTTGTTTTATCTCCTTTTCCCTCATTTTGTTGTTACCTAGGATTTGAATGTAAAGAAGATGATAAGAGGAGGGAAAGAATATGGCGGTCTCTACTATTTTGATGGTAAAATTGTTTACCACCTGCTCTGTTGTTGCTTCAACCCTTCAAATTTAGCACATTTACCAGCGCAGTCGATAATAACAAATAAGGATAGTGGTGAAAAAAGGGGAAAAAAATAAAGAGTATTTGTCCGAACAAAGCGTACAAGGAAATGAATCTCAAGTGCCGCGACGACAGATGAGTCGCCTGTAGGACTTAACAAAATATACAGATAATGGGGTTTTTGGAACTGGTAGGAGTAGGAGTTTTCCCACAGCAGCAAGAGGCCAACTGCAAAACGTATAACAGACTTTGTCAGGTTTTAGGGGGGGCAAAAAGAAAAAGACAACATATTAAGCACTGCTTCAAATTTTCTTTCAATACTCCTTATAATTTGGCCCCACAACAAAAATTTGATGCTTTTGCTCATCCCCTCCATTTCCAAGAGTCAATATGAGGAAGACTCCTTAAAACTCCTTCATTGTTCGCTTATTATCTGCTGATTGGTTCCAAGCCCACCAATTTATATGCCAAGTTAGTGGAATGTCTCATGCAAACTTTATTTTGACGAAACCCCTATTAACTAGAAATTCTGATAGCAAGACAAACCTGACAAGACCGATGACAACGGATATTATCCACAGCTTCCAATTAAGTTTTACAGTCTTGGTGAACTTTCCGGAGAATTCAATGAGAATTATCTGTAAAATGTTCGACAGAATTTATTGTCAAGTTAATGTGTTATCATATGCCAAAACAAAATCGAAGTGACATGCTCACCTGGAGTATTAAAGTAAATCCAACTATTCCCATAAACAACCAGTTTTTCGTCACACCACTGAAAACATTAATTTCATCTGGCTTGCGGGCATTGAACTCATTAAATATCTGTAAATTAGACGGTAGTGGTTTAGGAACTTCAAAATGTTCATAGAATAAATTGATGGCAGTGTTTTATTTTCTAATTCAAGTTGACCCCTATAATCAAAGTAAGTATAGGATAATACAGCCGGGATAAATGGAAAAACTAAAGACGTGAGTTGGTAAGATGAGATACTATGTTCAGTTCATATTTCCATTAGCATTTATTTTTTTAATGGAAAACATACTTGACAGAGAACAAATGCATTGAATATGACTGTATTCTTCTCAACTGTAGCATGTTCTTTGCTTTCGGGATTCAAGTGGAGAATTCTCTTTCCCCCAAAGTTGAGAACTAGAAGAACAGCAATTTGATACAGAGCCTGAAATTGAACTACAATATCAGGAATTGCGTAGAAACATGAACTACAATACCAGGAACTACACTGGTATTTTACTAGTATATATATCACATCAAAAAAATACCTGTATGAGCAAGTTCCTCCACATGATGTTTGTTATAAGAGGTTCCCTACAAACACCAGCATAAATTAGTAGTCAAATCAGCACAAAATCTAAGACTTCCGTCCACACTGAACGTCCATCTAACTTTTAGATCTTAATATACAACATGAACCCAAGACTTGGTAATCACTGAAGAAGATAGAACCTGGACACTTTGTTTAACAAGGACCCCAAAAAGCACCCAGTTAGGCAGAACATATGTATAACCGCTAGTAATTTTAAAACTTTTAGCCTTTTTACCTGAAGTTAAAACGTCTTGTTCGACCATTGAAGATAGGAAATGAAGACATGATGAATATTAATCTCAACTGATATATGCAAGAGAGACAAACTTTAAGAATCAAGTATTAGCAGCAGAGATCTTTTCTTTAATCAAATATCTTAATAAATTCACAGATCACTCAATGCTATTCTCAAGCCAGCCAATGTTCAAGACTCTACACAAGATGCTCCAGGAATCCAAAGGCATAAGGAGGTCTGTGTGTAAATTTAATAGTTTAAAAGATCTGCTAGCCCCTTGATATTGACTAAAAGTATTAATTCCCAGACACTGTCTCTTCCTTATTTCTAATCGAGAAACTAGAAAAGAAGTAAGTTACTTCCAATTACTATATGACCCACCGAAAACATTAAATCCAGTGGACCAGTATGAAAGCACAAGTTTAAACTAGCAAAGATTGACAAAAACATGGCAACATTACATGGTCCTTACATTGAGAAAGCATAAAACCCATTCATCAAACCATGTTACAATAGTACAGCAAAATATATCCTCATTGGATGAAATTTAACATATCTGGCATAGTGCATTAGAACGAACCTTCTCCCAACTGGTGTTCTATGCATAAGATGGTCCGTTGGTGGTTCTGTAGCTAGTGCAAGTGCTCCAAGTGTATCCATGATAAGATTAACCCAAAGGAGCTGCATCATTCAATTCAACAGTAAATTGAGTTCGAGAAATCAAGATGATAATTTGCAAAACTCAAACTCAGACCATGACTGCTCCAATGTTTCAACTCAACCAACAGAAAGTCATTCAGAAGAAAAACTGAGAATTCCAGAGTATGTTTGGATCATGAAAGGGTCCGTTTCTCTGAAATAATAATAACGTCTGCAGAATAGTCTGTCTTCATTTTTACTCCATATCGAGCAATAATCCATTGATAAGGCATATTTCCAAAATAAACAAATTGGCATCATATTTAGATACATCCACTTATCCTCTGTTTTCCATTCTACTCCCTTATAACATCATTGAAGAAAATAAATTTTTGGTCCTCAGTTTCCTGTTCCATTCCAACTATTTCACTTTTTTCAATTAAGCGCTCCAACAAACCATAAGATTTCAATGTAGTTCATTCTGTCAACATTATCAGGAATTTGTATGACATGCACGATTCCAAATGTCAATTGCTACTTGAAATTGTAACTACAGATAATAAATGGATTATAAATTAGTTCAGATTTGAAAAAAATGTTTTAAGAAATTATCATTCTCTACATTAACTTTTGTACAGCATGTCAGTTCAATGTAACCCTTATTAAGGACACAACAATCTAAACGTAGCCTTTGTCACACACAGCATTGTCAGTTCAATGTAACCCTTGTCAAGGACACAACAATCTAAAAGTAGCCTTTGTCACACACATCACATTATGGGAACTGAAGTTTGTTTATCCTTAATATCATTTTGTAGATAACATAATTTGGACTATGATATAATCACCAGACATTTAAAAAAAAAAATTTCATTCTTCTTAACTATTTTTTATAAATTAATCATTATTATGGCATATGCAATAATATGAATAAAAAAGATATGCTCTGGGACAGAGGGAGAGAAAGTAAAAGGATCTAAGATAACAAATGAGAGGATCAGATGTTAACCTGTACTGCATTTAAAGGAACATCTCCAGAAGAGATGGCTGCAACTACATTTATCACAAGGGCTGCAACATTAACAGTAAGTTGAAACTGGATGAATTTCTGAATGTTAGCATACACAGAACGGCCCCATCGAACAACCTACATTAATACAAAGTTCAAAGTAGATCAAATTATTGCAAAGTAATCAAAACATATAGCTTAGCTAGATCCCTAAGTTTATAAATCTGCTATCATCTTTTGAACTGCTTCAGATCAACCTTTTCCACTTCAAAGAAAAATAATCTTTTCAGCTGAATATTAAAAGATGTGCTTTCTAAATGTGAAAACATCAATTTTCTATTTAGAACTTGTGTAGGATCTTTCCTGGGGTAAACCAGTTAACATACATTCTTCCCATGAGAAATTGCATCTCTTATTTATATTAGCTCATAGTTATTAGGAACTCCCATTCCTAAGCAGGTATTAGAAGTTAACCAATGTGTCTAATTATGTAAATTCCAAAGACTTCTCAGCGACAGAAATGGAAGTCACCCTTCTGATTTTCGACCTACAAACTTTATATTGTTAACCTTCTATGCCCTGGTAATAAGTATACTATCTATGTTTGTTACTTCTTTTTTTCCCTCGACAAGAAAGAAGACACACATATACATACACAAAGAACAAGGGCAGACAAGCTTTCAATAACAGAGTTTAACACAAGTAGATAATATTCATAACATAGATATATTCACAGACATATACTAATAATCTGGAATTAATAACAATGTTCTGATTTAGTAGACATTTTTTAGTCTATTAAGTTACATCCCTAAATACAACATATACAAAATTTTATTCCTTAAAATTAAAGTAAATTTGACTTGGGTTCTCTGTCCAAGAAAGTCGCTGAATTTATTTCTTTGTGAAAGGAATAATATACAAACCTTAACTACTGAAGCAAAATTATCATCCAAAATTATTATATCTGAGCTTTCTTTTGCCACTTCAGTCCCTTGGATGCCCATAGAAAGGCCTATATCAGCCTAAAGATACAAGAAGGTAATGATATAATTGTTAATGATAAGTATATAGAATAGTCAAGCAGATAATTATATGGTATATATATCATAATCAAGATGCGTTTTGTGTCATCAGAGGCTGCAAACAATAAGATATACCAGAATGCGAGATCACTCATTCTAAACAGTTTTTCCATTTGCAATGAAATGGAGAGATTCGTGCATATAGCACGCTAAAAACTAATACAATTTCATGTGAGCGCACTAACTTGTTAAGGCACTAGCATATTTTGCAACCATATTATGTCATGGCAAAGAAAGCAGGGTAGCTCGTGTACTTCTTTCACATATCTAAATCTCAAATCAAATACATATTTAAGATGCGTAGGACCACAAAAAATCCTTGTATAAACGTGAACAAAACATTTGCATGCAATAAAAAAGTCCATGGGTACAAGATAGTTGCACAAAAGAGAAGTCATATTGATTCATGATGATAATGTAGTCATAAAAAAATCAATCGTGCACAGATAATGCTTGAATATTTATACACAATTCTACATCTGTGCATGCTTGTCTTCCACATTCTGTCCTCAGTATTTATCAAACCTTGATTTAACAAAAACAGAGATTTAAACCTCATGAAGTGCAGGTGCATCATTTGTCCCATCTCCGGTCACAGCCACAACTTCCCCTCCCTTACGTAGGGCTTGCACAAGTAAAAGCTTGTCACTAGGGGATGACCTTCCCATCACCTACAAATAATTAACTATAAATTTGCATCTCGCATCCTCAAAAGGCCAAAACTTGCAAACTCACATCTTGAGGAACGATAATAAGCCTGTACTTTGAGAAAATTTTCTGATTACTGAACATGATAATAAACTATCTTAATATGTTACAAACATACCGTAATTTTCTTTGCAATTAGTTCTCTTTCCTTCTCAGAATATGCACGAAATATCCTTCCTTCAATGACACTTGGTTCAGTAGCATCTATTTTTGAATCAAGAATTCCACACTCAAAAGCTATGGATTTTGCCGTTTGAAGATTGTCTCCAGTGACCATTCGTACCTGTAGAACAATTCGTTATGTAAATTATTCATTTCCCCAATTCTGTAGATTTATAGTTGTTGAAAGATATTCTAAATATTTGTAATTATGTATAATATTTGATTATGTGCTATATTTAGACAGTTGACAAATTTGTGAGCAAAATTTTATGAAAAATTATTTCATTCTTAATTAATAAAATTAAATGTCTTTTTTGTTTCTAACAGAGGTCTTTAAATACTTGTACATCAATACAAGATATATGTATTCAGCCATTTTCAAAATTTATCCTCTGTTTTTATGGCATCAGAGTAGAAAGTAAAAAGCTAGGGTTGAATCTTTTTTTAAAATGTCTGAGATCACATCTGAGAAAAACAAGCCTTCCCAATCACCTTAGTTAGAACTTCAAACCATTTGAAACTCATCCGAAAACCATCTTATTCAGATTACTACAATCCGACTAAATGGTGACAATTTTCTTCGATGGTCACAATCGGTTCGCATGTATATCAGAGATAGAGTCAAGATAGGAGATATTAAGAAGCCTAATGTGGAGGATCCAACCTATGCCGCTTGGGATACTGAAAACTCAATGGTGATGACGTGGTTGGTCAATTCGATGGCTGAAGAGATAGGTGCAAACTACATCTGTTACTCTACAGCAAAGGAACCATGGGACATCTCTAAGATGTATTCAGACCTAGGAAATCAATTCCAAGTTTACGACTTAACATACAACTTGGGGAAATTTGTCAAGATGAGAATTCTATGACAACTTATTTTAATTATCTTAAAAGGGTTTGGCAAAACCTGGACTTACTCAATGATTATGAGTGGAAATCATCCAATGATTGCAATCATTACAAGAAGATAGTGGATGCTAGCTGAATCTTCAAATTTTATTTTGCAGGTCTGATAATGAATAAGATGAAGTTCGTCTCCGAATTATTGGAAGAAAACATCTGCCTTCAATTAGTGAAGTATTTGCAGAGGTGAGGAGAAAAGAGTTGGGACAAGTGATGCTGGGAAAGAAATCTATAGGTATAACTGGTTCTGTAGAAGGGTCAGTCCTGGCCAGCAACTGTAAACTTCCCAAAACCAGCATGCATAAGACAAAAGTAACCTACACTGTTGAATATTTAGTCCTCAAAGTTAGGAGTTAGTTTCCTATTTTGTAGATATTAGGAAATCAATCTTTATTGTCATTATTGTGTTACTATTTTATAGGTCATAGTGTCCTTATTTTGTTATGTAGAAGTGTATATATATATATATCATGTACTGATGCTGATTTCAAATATGAAGATTAATTCATTCAGAATCTTCATGGTATCAAAGCCTCGGAAACCCTAGCCATCATCGTCACATTTCGACGTCCTTCTAATCATGGAATTCTCAATTTTTTCTTCTCTCTCTGAAAAACAAAATCTGAAATGGCAAATGAAGCAGCCAGTTCCGTCTCTAAGACATCTTCTCCTTCCAACCCAAATCCAGTCCAATCTAGTTCTGGAAATTCTGGAACATCTGAGAATCTGTCTCTTCTAATCACAAGTCATAAAACTCAATGGACATAACTATCTTCAATGGTCCCAATCTATACGGATGTTCATCTGTGGCAGAGGAAAAGAAGATTACCTGACTGGAGAAGTTCCAATTCCTGAGAAAAGTTATCTGAACTACAAGAAGTGGAAGGCCGAAAATCATCAAATCATGTCATGGCTCATAAACTCCATGAATGTGGAAATTGGTGAAAATTTTCTCCTATATGAAGCGACTCAAGAAATATGGGAGGTAGTAATACTTCAGAACTTTTTGCAGTGGAAACGGTTCTTCATGATCTTCGTCAAAGAGAATTAATAGTAACATAGTATTTTAATATTCTCATTCGTCATTGGCAACAATTAGATATGTTTGAGTTTTATGAGTGGAAGTGCCCGGAGGATAATGAATTATATCTTAAGAAAGCGGGGCAAAAAAGAATTTTTAAATTTCTGCTTGGTCTGAATAAAAGTTTAGATGATGTTAGAGAAAGAATAATGGGAACAAAACTCCTTCCAAGTCTCCAAGACACGTTTTCAAAAGTTCGCCGAGAAGAAAGTAGAAAGAAGGTAATGCTAGGCAATCAGCCACCACCTCCAAGCCCAGATGGGTCTGGGTTTGTTACTCGTAGTTCACGATCTCCAACACCACTAGATAATCGCCAGCCAAGAAAGGGGCAGCCTTGGTGTGACCATTGCTCTCAACCAGGTCATACAAGGGAGACATGTTGGAAGTTACATGGAAAACCAACACACTGGAAGCCAAAAAGATCAGCCCAAGATAGCCGTGCAAACTCGGCCAATGTCACTGGGAAACAGTAGTGCATAACCAAAATCCAATCCCTTCACCAAGGAGCAACTAGACATGTTAAACTTATTGCTAGTTCAACAGTAGGGTGCTTTGTCAGAGTGTTGTTCAACAACAATCAAAACAGTGGATCATTGACTCAGGAGCATCAAATCATATGACAGGAGATGGGACACTTTTCTTTGACTATCAACCATGTCACCCTAATCTCACGGCGAAGATTGCTAATGGCACTTTATCTAAAGTGGCCAGGACCTAATCAATTCAAATATCGCTTGGAATCTGTTAGGATCCAAAATCCTAACTAGCTCCAATCCAGTAATCAACAACAGTAGAAGAGAAGTAAGCAGTGAACAAATAAGAAAAATAGAGAAGAAGAGAAGATGAAGAGAAATTCAGTATATTGATACGCTAGGCTTCGAGGGCTAGCCAACCTCCCCAGTACATAGTTTTCATAACAAACTCATGGTGATGATCCTGTAGTTTTCATAACAAACTCATAGTGATGATCCTGACCCCTCCCCCACACATCATCTTTTATTCCCTTCTCTAACTAATTGTCCAACTCAGCACCGTATCTTTCCTCAAAGTCCCTACACACTCTCCAAATTACCAATCTACCCAAACCTTCTCTTCCTACTATACTGCTGATTATAATGGGTCTCAGCAATTAATGTTTCAGGTGGAAAGAAGGGAATTGGTTGTCAATAAAGTCAAAGCTCTCCCAAGTGTTCACATATTCCACTTGATCAGCACTTCCAGCTCACCATTGATTCTTCCGCGCACCTTCATTAATGTTTCAGGTTCCACCAGTAGGTTCATGTCTTCATCTAAGCATATAGGCAGTGGCTAAGAATTAGGAATAGGCACCACCGATTTTTTTAGTTGTGAAACATGGAAGACATTATGGATCCTTGCTGCTGTTGGTAGTTGAACTTGATAAGCAACTTCTCCAATTTTGGTTGACTGGGTAAGGACCATAATATCGTGGTCCCAACTTCTCATTAGGTCTAGAAGTGAGGGATTTGAACCTGTAGGGCTGTAACTTGATGTAAACTAAATCGTCAATATCCAATGTAAGTGGTCTTCTCTTCTGATCAGCATAAACCTTCATGTGTTGTTGTGCCTTTTCTAGGTTGGACTTAAGTTCATTCAAAATCTGATTCCTGTCAATTAATTGCTGATTAACCTCCTCCACCAATGATCCACCATCTGTATACTTAAAGAGTGTAGGAGGGTCCCTCCCATACAATGCTTTAAAGGGTGACCTTCCAATGGCACTGCTGTAGGTAGAATTAAACCAAAATTCTACCCAACTTAACCATTTTGGCCACTCTCTAGGTTATTCTCCAGCAAAACAACGTAGGTAAGTTTCTAAACATCTGTTAACCATTTCGGTTTGCCCAACCGATTGCAGGTGATAGGTTGATGTCATGTTAAGGGTCGTTCCCGACTGTCGAAATAGTTCCTGCCAAAAACCACTCATAAACACCCTGTCTCTATCAGAGATAATGACTTTAGGAAAGCCATGTAATCTAACCATTTCTCTAATGAATATAGCAACTACCTGTTTAGTTGTAAAGGGGTGCTTCAAAGCCAAAAAATGGCTGTACTTAGAAAGTCTGTCAACTACCACTAAGATGGTATCAACTCCCATGGCTTTAGGTAATCCCGAAATAAAATCCATAGACAATTCTTCCCACACCAAGTTAGGTATAGGTAGGGGTTGTAACAACCCTGCAGGCTTTAAAACTAGATATTTGTTTTTCTGGCATACATCACAGGACAAGATGAATTGCTTAATATCAGACTTCATTCCCCTCCAATAAACAACCCCAAATAACCTCTTGTAAGTGTGAAAAAAAACCAGAATGGCCCCCTGAAGGAGTAGTGTGGAATCCTCTGATCAGTTTATGAATATATGGACCAGATTCGGGTAAAACCAACCTGTTTGCATAGACGAGGCGTGGACCCCTCAGTTTAAAAGCTGGATGACCATCGGGTTAGATTAAAGGATCCTGAATCAATCTCTTAAGCTTCGGATCCTGTTGTACCAAGTCTTCCAAATGGTCCAACTCCTCATGATAGCCCATGGATATAGCCTTTAGCTCCCCTTCGGTTCTTCTGGATAATGCATCTACTGCTTTATTTTCAAGACCTGGCTTATAGCGAATATCAAATCAAAATCCCATAAGCTTAGTAACCCATTTCTGTTCTTCTTCTCCCAAAAGCTTCTGATCAGTTAAGAAATGCAAACTTCGTTGGTCCGTTTGAATAATAAAGTGCCTTCCTAGCAGATAATGCCTCCATTTCTGTACTGCCATCACAATTGCCATTAATTCCCTATCATAAACTGGTTTAAGCTGATTACGGAGGGATAATCCTTGACTTAAATAGGCTATAGGTCTACCTTCTTGCATTAACACCGCCCCAAGACCTGTTGTCGATGCATCTGTTTCAACAACAAAGGGTTTGGTGAAGTCCGATAAAATTAATATTGGGGTACTGGTCAACACTTTCTTCATAACTTCAAAAGCATTATGTGCCTTTGCTGACCACTGAAATTTATCCTTGCACAGCAGGTTGGTGACTGGTTTTGCTATGCTGCCATACTCCTTCACAAATCTCCTGTAGTATCCCGATAACCCCAGAAATCCCCTCAAAGCCTTTACATCCCTTGGAACCGGCCAATTCTGAATGCTGTCTATCTTCAATGGATCTACCGAAATTCCTTCTACCGAAATATAGTGCCCCAAATACTCTAGTTTATGTTGTCCAAAATTGCACTTCCTTAAATTGGCTACTAAGTGATTGTCTACCAGCACCGGCAATGCCAATCTGAGATGGATAACATGCTCGGCTAGACTTTTGCTATAGATGAGGATGTCATCAAAGAACACAAGTACAAACCTCCTTAGATAAGGTTTATAGATTTTATGCATTAATGACTGAAAAGTGGTAGGAGCATTTGTCAGCCCAAAGGGCATGACTCTAAACTCATAATGCCCCTCGTGTGTTCGGAAGGCTGTCTTAGGTATGTCATCCTCCTTAACCCTGATTTGGTGATAGCCAGACTTCAAATCAATCTTAGAGAACACCACAAAACCTCCTAGCTCATCAAAAATCTCATCAATGCATGGAATTGGGTACTTATCGGGTATAGCTACTTTGTTCAAAGCTCTATAGTCCACGCACATTCGCCAACCACCATCTTTCTTTTTTACCAACAGAACTGGGCTGGAAAATGGACTAGTGCTTGTTCGAATCACACCAGAAGCTAGCATCTCTTTCACCAATTTTTCTATCTCATTCTTCTGGTAAAAAGGATATCTATAGGGTCTGGAATTTGGTGATTTAGATCCTGGTTCCAAGGTAATAGCATGATCAATATCCCGTTGAGGAGGTAGCCCTGAGATGGGTTGAAATACCTGATTAAACTCCCTTAACACTACTGCAATGTCTTCTATAATACCCGTCAATTAAACCTGTTGACGAGGACAACTTCAAACTCATACAATTCAGTTACAACCTCCTGATCACTTCTTTCCTCAACCATATAACCAGTGCCTCCTTGTTGCAGAAGTTTATAGATGGTTTTTAAAGACACCATCGCAGAATTAAGGCAGTGCTCTCCTTAGAATTTTATCTTCTCTCCATTACTTCTGAATTTCATAACCTGCTTTTTAAGGTTAATGAGTATGTCCCCCAACGTTTCTAGCCACTCAACCCCCAGAATTATGTCAACACTTTTCATGTCAAAAGGGAAAAAGTTTTGCCTAATGGAGGTACCTTGAATAACCACTTCCACCAATTCACAAACTCCTACACTTTGGATTTTACAACCGTTTCCAAGCCTCACTTTATACGGTTTAGTATTGCTCACCACTAGCCCCAACTCATCAACTAAGCCTTCCCTCACGAAATTATGAGAAGCCCCACTGTCAATCTGCATTGTCAATTCCTTTCTGCAATTCTAACCTTCACTTTAAAAGTTTGAGGCCCCGTTATCCCCAACACAGAACTCGCTGACAGCTCCAGCTCAACCAACGTGTGAGAACTGTCCACATCAAGAGTAGGTTTAATAGTTAATACCTGATTAACTAGTTCAGCTTCCTCCTCCTGCAAACCTTCTGGTTGTTCGTCATCCTTCAGCGAAGTGTTTTTTGCCACATCTATATCCCGGTACGAATTTGGCATCGCATCGGTAACAAATCCCTTGCTCTTTCTTCCGTTGAATCTCTTCAGCTGTCAACCGCTTGAATGGATATGGGGAGTCCCTCCGATTGGGTCGACGTCCTTCAAATGTTCTGTTTGGGTAGAAATTTAACCTTGGACTAGGTGTTGTTGAGATCGGCGTAGATCGATTTCCATCTAGAAGCCGATTAGGGCTTCCTAACATCAAATTTGGGAGAGAGGAAGTTACTAGGTTCTTACCATGGGCTGGGTAAGTTTTATTACCCGTTTCCCCACTACCGAACCTGATAGAACTCTAGCCTTAGAATACTAGAGATTTCAGTATTAATTCATAATCTGTAATGTATATAGCTCATTACAGTGTGATAGTAGTATTGCTTCCCTAAACCATAGCAGAATCGCTCCTCAGTAGGTATGTGTACTCTGCTGTCACAATTTTCCTCACTTCTTTTCTGCCTCACTCCCCTCTCTCTCCCCCTACAAAATATTCCCCTCCCCCAGTACATTCCGTTCATTAACTACTTTGCCACCTCTGCTAATACTAACTGCCCTCCTGCACTGCCCTTCTGCCCATTGTTCTTTCTTCTAGAATACACCTTCCACACTATCGGTTTATTCCTTCTCCTATTGTGCTCAATGTCTAAGTCATCCTCTAAGTCATCCTCTCCCCTATAGGTTCTATAATTGCCACCTCTTGAAAGAGCAGCCTTGTCCTCAAGGCTGAAGTGAGGAAATTGGTTGTGTACCACAGCTTCATCCTCCCATGTTGCTTGCTCCATGGACTGCCCTTTCCATTTGACCAACCATTGTTGTATGGAATCCCCACATGCCATAACTGTTCTGCTGGCCAGCACACATTCCGGTTGCACCAAATCATCCAATTCCACTTCCATACCTTCTGGTAAATGCAGTTTCCACAGAATAATTGCCCACTGCCTTCTTTAATTGTGAAACATGAAATACCGGATGAGCTCTAGATGTAGGAGGGAGTTTGAGTTTGTAAGCCACTGCTCCCAATTTGTCCAAAATCTAAAAAGGACCAAAATACCTTGCTGCTAACTTTTGGTTGATGCGTCTGGCCACGGTGAGCTGTCTATGAGGGCGTAGTTTCAGGAAAACCCACTCCCCGACTTGAAAAGATTGAGGAGTACGTTTTTTATCAGCATACCTCTTCATTTGTTCCTGGGCTCTATGCAGATGGTATTTTAGCTAGTTTAAAGCTTCATCCCTATCCCATAAATCTCTAGCCACTGCCTCAACTCTTGTCTCCCCTTGCAGATACCACACAAGTGTAGGAGGCTTCCTCCCGTACACTACTTCAAATGGTGTTGAGCACGTGGAGATATGGAAAGTGGTGTTATACCACAATTCAGCCCATGAGATCCAATAGGACCAATTCTTAGGTTGTTCAGAAGCAAAACATCTCAAGTAGGTTTCTAAGCACCTATTGAGAACCTCCGTTTGTCCATCCGTTTCCGGATGATAAGATGAACTCATTTTAAGCACGGTACCTTGTAGGCGAAATAATTCCCTCTAAAAATGACTTACGAACAAGGGATCCCGATCACTTACAATTGACAAGGGAACTCCATGTAAGCGCACTATTTCTTTAGCAAACACTTCAGCCACACTCTTAGCCGTAAACGGATGCTTTAAGAGGATGAAATGGCCATATTTCGAGAGCCAATCCACCACCACTAACAATGCCTCAAATCCTTTAGACCTCGGAAGTCCACTGATGAAATCCATCGAAATATCCTCCCAAATCTGGTGAGGAATAGGTAGAGATTGTAGCAATCCTCCAGGTGATGTGGCAACATATTTTTGTCGTTGGCATGTGTCACAAGCCTTGACAAAGTCTTGGATAGTCTTCTTCATTCCGATCCAATAGAGGTTACTAGCAATCCTTCGGTAAGTACGCAAAAATCCGAAATGGCCCCCAATGGGTGAAGAGTGATATTCTTTCAGAAGGGTGGGAATCAATGAGGATGTTACTGAAATAACCAGCCTTCCTTTGTGCAAAAGGACCCCCTGCTGCCAAGAAAACCCAAATTTGGGGTTCGGCTTCCGTTGCAATTCCTGGATAATTTTACATAAAATCGGATCCTGTTGTACCTCCTGTTGATGTTGCTTACCTTCTGCCCACATTGGATAGGATATCAAGTCTGAAATTTCCCCTCTTCATAAACCCTTGGCAAAGCATCAGCCGCCTTATTTTCGGGTCCCGATTTATACATGACTTCAAAGTGATATCCCAAAAGTTTTGACATCCAACACTGCTGATCCGTCGTGGTAATTCGTTGTTGCATCAGATGGCGTAGACTTTTCTGATCAGAATAAACCACAAAAGGACACCCAAGCAAGTAATGGCGCCAATGGTTCACTGCCAACACCAATGCCATCAATTCTTTCTCATAGGCTGATTTGGAAAGATTCCCCGCTGAGAAGGCTTTGCTGAAATAAGCTATGGGCCGCCGGTTCTGCATCAAAACTGCTCCCACTCCATTGCCTGAGGCATCGCACTCAATTTCAAAAGGTTGAGAGAAATTACGAAGAGCTAAGACCGGGGATGTGGTCAAAGCTTTTTTGAGAGCCTCAAGGCCTCTAAAGCTGCAACATTCCAATGGAACCCTTCCTTCTTAGTCAACTCGGTCAGTGGCTTGGCTATTTTCCCATAATTCATAATGAACTTGCGATAATACCCGATTAAACCCAAGAATCCTCTTAACCCTTTAACATTCTTGGGAATAGGCCAAGTCAACACACTACTGATCTTCGCCAAATCCACGACTACTCCATCCCCTGAAATAATATGCCCCAAATACTCCACCATCTGTCTCCCGAAACTGCACTACTGTTGATTAGCCACAAAGTGGTTATTTTGTAAAACCTCCAAAACCATGGACAAGTGAGAAAGATGTGAACTCTAATCTACACTATAGACCAGAATATCATTGAAGAAAACCAACACAAATTTTCGAAGAAAAGATCGGAAAATATCATTCATTGCAGCCTGTAAAGTTGCCGGCACATTGGTTAAACCAAACGGCATTACCAGGAATTCGTAATGCCCGTTGTGTGTCCGGAAGCCTGTCTTGTGTATGTCTTCTTCCACCACCCTAATTTGATGATAACCAGACTTGAGGTCTATTTTAGAAAAAACATGAGCATTGTGAAGTTCATCCAATAGCTCATCCACCACGGGAATAGGGTACTTATCTGGAATTGTAACCCTATTTAGTGCTCGATAATCGACGCACATTCACCAAGTCGCATCCTTCTTCCGTACCAAAATAACTGGACTAGAGTAAGCACTTGAGCTTTGCCGAATGATTCCCATTTGCAACATCTGTTGGACTTGTCTCTTGATCTCGTCTTTATGATGATGGGGGTATCGATAGGGTCTCACACTGATGGGACCCTGTCCTGGCTGCAAGATAATGGCATGGGAATGTCTCCTCTTTGAAGGTAGTCCCCTCAGCTCTTGAAAGACCTCTGCAAATTGGCCTAACACCCTTTTCAGCTCCCCTTGTTCAAATGTTTTTAGCTTAGGTGATCGAATTTCTGATGTTGCCGCCGGTTTTGCTTCATGAGACTCACCCAAGAAATGTTCTAATAAGCTGTGTAAGGAAGCTGGCTCTTCCATGTGCTGTCTTCCTCCCAGTGGTGTCTTCCTCCCAGTGGGACTGATCTGAAGTTCGCATTTCCACATAGTACCACAGCTTTTTCCTCATATTGAAACTGCATAGTTCTTTCCTTCCAGTCAACAATAACCTTCCCCAATGTCTGCAGCCAAGCTATTCCCAAAATGATGTCCATGCCCCCTAATTCCAACACATATGCGTCAACATTCAATTCTAAGTCCTCCATCCGAATTGGAATTGCCAAACATTTCTTATTTGTGGAAACCTTATGGCCGTCACCCAAGCGAATTCCCAAATTCCTTGTCTTCGTCACCGTTAATCGCAAACCATTAACGAGTTCGGGTGAGATAAAGTTGTGGCTTGCGCCATTGTCAACCAGCACAACAATAGGAACCCCACGAATTTCTCCCTCAATCCACATCGTTTTGCTCTCCGGTAACACTACCTGATGAATTCCAAACACACCCATAGCTCTACACTCCAACGCATCCTCTTCCCCCTCCGAAGCCTCTCCTTGAATGGCTATTATCTCCCCATCGTCATTTAGGGTTTCATTTTCATCCAATATTAACAACCTAAGCTGTCGTTTTGAACATTGATGGAGGGGATGAAATTTTTCCCCACATTGGAAACACAATCCCTTTGCCTTGCGATCCATCAACTCATGGTACAAAATATGTCGCAAGCCCCGATTTTTTCCCATGGAGGTCCTTCAGTCCCCTTCCCCTGGTCTGGTCGGCGTCGTGTGGTGAGAATCGACGCCTAGGGTCGACAATCTGGGCTGTAATCGATGACCCGTCTCGTTTTGGGTCAGACTTGACCCGCCCTCTGCGCAACCCGCTCCATAGCCCACAGTGTTGGAGGAACCCGATTCAGTATAAGGAGGTTGGCCCCGACTCTGACTTCTGAACCCAGTCTCTCCTCAGTGTTGCCACGTGAGAGGTCGTGGGTGGAATGGGTCGAAACCCCTTTGGTCCCCGTACATCTCCTCCTCCACAGCCCTTGCCACCTTCATCATATGAACTCGATTTGTTGGACTGAAGGTACGCACCCTTCGTCGTATCTCCGTACGCAGCCCACTTATGAAGTAGCCCATCAATTGTGCTTCCGGTAAGCGTCCCACCTGAGAAGACACAAATTCGAAGGCCTCAACTTATTCATCGACAGTACCCAATTGTTGTAAATCTGAGAGTTCTTCAAATGGATTCTCAAACCTTCTTCCTCCATATCTGTCGATTAAAGCCTGTTTCAACTTCCCCCATGTTAACTCCACTTCAGTCTCTCAGAGGAGAGTGAACCAGTGAATTGTCGATCCCTCCATTCTTAATAGGGCCAGTTTAGTCTTCACCTCTTCCGACGTACCATGAACATCGAAATAAATTTCTGCTCGGGTAATCCATCCTACTGGATCAGACCCATCAAACATAGGTAAGTCTACCTTTCTCACCGACATCCGATACTC
>JAOSBK010045359.1:0-18981 GCA_027568895.1 Erythroxylum shatona | reverse complement strand
GTAAATAGGGGAAACTAAGTTTGACATAAATTGGTCCATATAAAACTATGGTGAGAATAGGACTATGGATTTATGAGCTAGTATTGACCATAAAAGATGGTTAGGAAGTAATGTGATGATCAGATATATGTGTTATAGAAATTGGATGTGGAAATTTGAGTAATCTAAGATATGTATTGAGGAACTAGTTAAGAAAGAAAATGATTAAATAAGTGGTTGACATACTGAGTGATTCCATTGACTACAGTCAAGTGGAAGAAAATATTTGAGTGATGGCAGCTAAATAGAAGATAGAGGAGCATATGAGGAGACGATATCCCTACCTGTTTGAGCCAACATGTAAAAATTTTGAGGATAAAATTTCTTTAAAGAGGAGAGAGTTGTAACATCCCGTTACCTACGGGGAAGTTAGAATAGTAAATAAGAGTGTTCAATGAGAGCTTAGAATTTGCATTTTCATGCTCATGCATAATATGACATACACATACACATAAATAATAAATTTTTCTGCACATGAAAATAATTGTACATACATTCATGAATAATTCGGGGTATAATTGACTGAATAATGTGATTTAAAATGTGAGTTGTGACTTATTGATGGCAAAAAAATTATTTAGAGACTGTTAGTATTGTTTTGGAATTTTTGATAAATTTTGGAAAAAATATTGATTTTTGGACCAATTTTAGAGTGACATATGGTAAAAATATCAAGTGATAAGTGATTTATATTAGTGGTGATAAATGGCACACGTGTTATTAGGTTGTGGCTAGGAATAGGTTATTTAACTTTTGATCATCTGACGTATTTCCTGCTTGGTTTTGTTCATCACCGAATAGCAAGTGATTGTGCTTTTGTGTTGCTGAGTTACTCTCTTCGCTGGAATTTAAGAACTGAATCAGGTAAATAGTTCTGATGATGGTTATTTTTTGGTGTAATATATATATACATGGGTTTGAGGATTGAGGTTTCGGTGATGGATGATGATTGATTTGAGAAGTAGAAATTGTTTAACATTGTGTTGAATGGATTCTGGATTAAGAAATATGGAAATTTACGTAAGTTGATGAAGAAATACGTGTTCTGTCATTGTTTGGAAGATCACGTATATGGTTGTGATGTACTGTTCATGCTTGAGAATTTTTGAAGTATTAACGGAGGGGATGAAGAAAAGGTATATGGGTGTTCTTGATGAATAGTACCCAAAAATTTATAAGGTAAATTAATGGATTTTTAATTTTTTTGTACATAATTTTGATGTAGTTGCATGCAATGATGAATAAAAAACATGAAATTGAATTTGTTATGCAATATTATGAAGATAAAAAAAGAGGAATTGAAGGAGAGAGAGAAAGAGAAAGAGAAGGAATAAGGAATTGATGATGAAATTGAAGTTTAATTTGAGGATTTGGACATCAATTTGGTATGTGTTCTTGCAATTCTATTTTTTCTAAAAATTTTGTATTATGAAACTTAGGGTTATTAAGTAAAATTGGGAGTTTATGAAATTGTTATTAAAAATATTTAATTAGATGTTAAATAGAATAGTATATATATATATATATATATTGGTGAGATGAATACGTCTTAAATGTTGTATGAATTAAATTAAAACCAATAACGGAAAAAAAAAATATAACGTTAAAGAATGACAATTAGTTTGGTCGAATAAGAAATAGCTTGAATTGGTTATTATGAGCTTTTACTATGAAATTTCAATGGCATTTAATTAGATTTGCCCCTAGTAAAATAGATAGGAATTGGTGGAATGTGAAAAGGTTGGCATGCCAATTAGGAAGTTAACAGTACTATGTCATGATATATGTTACCGGATTGTGTGGCTCTGAGAGCTTAGTTTCAATATAAGATATTTGATTTCTGTTATGAACTGCATGGCTCCAGGAGCTCAGTTCCAATATGAATGTATAAAAAAATGGATAGTATGGCTATGAGAACCCAATCTTGTATTTCAAAAAAAATCCTACTTATTTGGCTCGATGATGCAATTTTGATGGATTTTTTACTTTAGGGAAATTATAGAAAGTAGATAAATGCATGATTAATGATTAAAGAACTTCAAATGAAAGTAGTAATTGAATGTACGATGTATTGATCATTGTATAATTAGATGCGAATTATTAAAATGGATTTATGCTTGTATTTTATAACTTGATTTTAAATTCCTATTTATGTTTAGAAAGAAATGAAGATATTTATATGTGAAAAATATTATATATTAGGCATGTTATGGTTGAATGAATTGAATTGAATGTAAAATGGAATTGCTTGAATACCACTAAGCCTATAGCTTAGCATGTGGATTTTGTAAGGCCCCAAAATATAACTTAGTTAAAATGTTACATGTTTATGAAAGTACATGTGTGATAGGAGTTAGAATTGTGCTATGATTAGAATATGAAAGACATATGACTTGAATTTTTGATCAAGTGAACTATAGTTAGTAAATTGGAATTAATTGATACTATTAGAGAATTGAGGTATTTAAATGTATATTTGGACTACAAAAATTATCCAATGACAAGTTAAGTTAGTACATGGAAATTAGAATGACTAAGCCTAGGAATTAGTGATATTTGGCATAGCTAATGCATTGACATTTGGCATCATCCATTGTGTGAAAAATGGCTTGGCAACAATGTGACAAATGGCATTGTTAATAAAGTGACAAATGGCCTAGTTAAATTGTGGCATTTGGCAGCATTCATTAAGTGACAAATGGTTTAATGGAAGTGTGACAAATGGTTGCTTAAGTGTAGGACATATGTGACACATGCAAAGAAGACATATGCCTTATGGTGGGAGTGACACCTAAATGATGATGAAGCAAGTTTCTACCAGAAACATTTTGTGTTTTGTTCTTTCTTCATTTTGCCTTCTTCTCTCCATCGAAACCCCTCCCATTTTCTCTCAACTTCTAGAATTTTTCTGTATTTTAGATTATCAACCTTTGGAAGCTTTGTAAGCTATTTCATTAAGAAGTAGGTCTTGTGATTCTATGTACTATTACCTTATTGATGCTGAAAGTTGCATATTAGACTTAGGTATGTGCTGGTTGTTTGGAAGCTTGGTTTAGCTGGGTTTTTGAAGTTGAATATAAAGTTTAGTAAGATAAGGGAATTATAAACTTGGTATCCTGTTATAACATGTATTGTTTGATATTTGAAATGGATCAAATGTGTACTGAATTAAGAAAGAATTGAGGTTAGATACAAGCTGGATACTGGTTAGAAAGAGTAGTTCCACTGGACAAGTATCGGTATTTTGACCATATCTTGACCTATATGTATCCAAATGGGATGAATTTAAATTCATATTAAACTAGATACATATATATACAACTTTTATGAATGAGTAGAGTTTTTTTTTTCGGTCACTAAGAGTGTCAAAATTTGGCTTGAAGTTGAGTTTCTGGATTTTGTCACTGTTTGAAGATAGTTTGTAGTCATTTGGGTATAACTTTCAAAATACTGAACCAAATTGCATAAAGTTAGTGTCATTAGAAACTTAATACATAGAGGAACATTTGTTTAGAAGAACATATTGTCTAAAAAAGTCATTTTCTAGGTCATAATGGCCATACAATACTGATCCAAAAATCTGTCCTGTGAAAACAGTTGTTTGAAGGTTTCGGGTCACTTGTCCCAAAATTGTGGGAAATGTTTAGGAAGGTGAAAAACATTTGATGAACTATATAAGGTTTAGTTAATTTATTTGGTACAATAGGATTTAAATGGACTTGTTTAAGGTGTGTTTGAACTTAAATAGGGTACTTGATGTAATTGAGTAATAGTTAGTTTAATTATGCATTATTAATTAATATGATAATGTAAAGGATGTATGGTTTAATAATGATGAATACAATGTTGAATTGCTTAGTGTGATCATGAATGAATGAGTTCCAAAGGGTTATGTATTATGAATTGGCTATGGATGCTTGTGAATTAGAAATTTCTGCGATAATATTGTGATATATCTAGACCATCAATGTCCGAGGAGTTTGATATTTAGGATTGTGTTGGAAGTGCTTCCTATTTGTGATGACTCAACACCTTTATTGATATATTATTGCACGTACTTGTAATTATATGACATGTTAGTTTGTTTGGAAATCAATGAATATGTCAAGTTGAACAAAATGGAATAAAGTTGTATGTATTACAATATGTCCCTCATATGAGATTTCTGAAATGAACCTATTTTATTTTAAAACTGTTAAGTCCTAGTCGGAGGCAAATAGGCATGCCTAGAAGGGTCTGTAGCTGCTCCTGTGATGCTTTGATGTCTTATGTTATTGACACTTTGGTGTCTCCTATTATTGACACTTTGGTGTCTCCTGTTATTGAGACATGAGTCTCTCTTGTTTTGTGATATCGATCACGAAATCTCCTGTATTAATCCCGTTACCCACTTTTGTCAAATAGATTAGCAGTCTAAGTTATTTTGTATTCTGATACATGTTTAGTTTTGATATAAACAAAGTTTATTTTGGTTCAAATCATGTTCTGATCTGAAGGGTTTATACCTATTCTAATATTCAGTTATGAAATTTGTACATTCTGATATGAGTCTTAAATGATTTGCTTCAACATGAGAAATATTCTATATTGATAAATTATATTCAGTTTTGAAATAGATTGTGATTGAATTCTGATATTGGTGAGTTTTGCTCTGGAACAAATATATATTATGTTCTACTATGTTATATTATGTTCTAGGATTCTTGATATTTGGATTGCTTTTGAATATGTGAATGTTTAGAGACAGTTTTCATTATGTATCTTGTTTAGTTATTCCCCACTAAGATATATGCTTAGCACAGTGGATTTGCCCCCTATAAGTTCAAATACAAGGGTATAAAGACTGGGACAAAGACAACCACAGTGGCCAATGAAGAGTGTGTTTTGTTGTGAATAATGCTCAGTTTGTTGATGTTACTGACTTGTACTCAGTATGATGAGACAGTTTGTATTTTGCATATATCGTTTGTAATATTTATAAACATGAAGAAATTTGGATTTCAAGGCATGTAATATGTTTTGTGTTATGTCACTATATTCTGTATAGTATGTTTAAAACATAATGAAATGTAATGTAATGTTGCTTGAGTTTATAAAAATTCTTAGAATTGTTGGTATGATATGTTTTGGGTGTTGTTATATGTGGCATCTGCATATCCTCCCAGAGGGTATGTGGGTGTTACAAAAAGAGTTGATGGGGTGTAGGCTTTGTACCCATAGACTTTTCCTACATCATAATAAATTGTTATAAGTGAACTACAATTTATAACATTATCATTCTTCATAATATACATATTTTCATTCAAAAATTCACACATCAAATTAAATTGAAATATACCAAAGTAAAAAATCAGAATATAAATGTAAAGTGTAGATACTTACAAGTCTCTCTGCATGCTCGTGGTGGGTAATAGATCCTCTAGTATGTGCAGGAAGACTCTCTCCCCCCGATCCTCCACGTTTGTTAGTAGAATTACACCTGAAATGTACATTGCCTCGGGTGATGTCCAATACTACTACCAACGACTCCATATTTGTTTAGAAATATAAGGCGGTCGTACACCAATCTTGTGTATTGCACCAACAAAGTCTTGATAACATGTACATGCTTGTCTCTCCCATACTTTATAAATGACAGTATCAAATTCAGAATCTCAAAAAAATTCTTTCTAAAATAAAAGGAAAAACATACGATAAATATTTATAATGTAATAATATTTATCTAATAAATGTATAAAAATCAATTTTAAAACAAAAAATAGTTTTTTCCTCAAACTCCTTATAGTAAAATTCCTTTAACGCTTGAGAGATATTCTTCTATATATAACCCTTAGCGTCAATCTTCTCCTTGAATTTGGATTTTATGTTTCTTGAGCATGGTCCAGACGGAATCAACCTACTATTAAAACAATTAATTTTATACCATTTTTAAATTTAAACTTATAACTTAATTATAAAGATATGGTGTTTCATGTATTTTTACTTACAGATTGTTGACAATTGTGATGTAAGTTGTTCCATAAGCTCCCTCAGCTCTAGGCTGGAGGTTGCCTCTTTCATCCACATTGTTTGCCCCTGATATCTCTATCAGTATAGGGGTAATGAATGGTGTAGTAGCAAGTATGGAAGGTGATGCCTCATTTGCAAATGTAGTAGTAACTGAAGGTACAACATCTGATTCAGTTGCAACTGTAGAATGTGATGCTTCACCTAAACAATAACTAGCCCTAAATAGTGGTTGAAACCTTGGTGGCATTATATCCTGTTTTCTCTTTGGTGGTATATTTCAACCTAAAATTCATATCCCATCTTTTTAATTAATATTTCCTATTTTCATCTTGGTGTGTTTATGCTACTGTTATGACAACTCCATCAAATTTGCAATGGCAGTAATATCCGTCACTAAATATGGAGGGAAATCATCTAGGCAAAATTTGCGATAGACTTTAGCAACAATATAAAATGCCCTTCTGTAAAGAAGGTGGGAATTGTACAAGGTATTTTAAACAATATTAATTATGATAAATATGAAAATCATTAAAAAAGTGATCATTTATAGTCATTCTATAAAACTAATGATAGTCCTCGATAATGAAATTTGAATCATTTTTGCCCTTCTCCAGTCAAAATTTATAGTAATCAAATGACGTGATAATGAAACTAGAATCACGTCTCTAATTGAAGATGGAGCAACCATGGATCGAAGAGAAGAATAGGTAATGGTTTTGGTGTATCCATTGATGTATTGGCAAAGTTTCGGTTTTATGAAAACCAAAGTGGTGGAATTTTGTTTTAACAAATTTTCGATTTTGTGAAAACCAAGGTGCTAGAATTTTTGTTTTAACAAAGTTTCAGTTTGATGAAATACAAGCACTAGAATTTTTTTGAATGTCAGATTTATCAAAAACGAGTGCTAGAATTTATGTTTTCATATTGTCAAAGTTTCGGTTTTGATGAAAAACAAGTGCTAGAATTTTTGTTTTCAAAGTGAAAATTTTTTATTTTATGAAAATGCCATTACACATTTTTTACCGCATGGGTCTAGTCATGTGGATGAAGGGTTCAAAGTGGAAGATCCAACTCTAAGAAGATATTTTTGGGCCTAATAGCCTTGTCATTTTATGTATGTTATAGGATGGACAATCAAATGTGGCCTATTAGTTCATAAGATGAATGGATAAATGGATGCAAATAGTATATGATATTATGTGATTGTATGCCATTTAGAAAATTGTCAACCCTAGGCTTTGCCATGCATTCATTATGTAAGAGATATATAATGAAACAATAAAGTATAGAGAGAATTTTAATGAATAGAGAAGTAACTTTGACATTGTTTTTCAATATGAATGAAATTTATGGGTATTAACAAACAATAAGCCTACACCTCTAGGTGGCAATTCAACTTCTGAGCAAGTTTAATAACCTGAGTGATGGCAGAATGCTGATAAGACTACTAAGTGTTATATTCTACCTTTTGTTATGAAAATGTTGCAAAAACAAATTGCATTCTTGAAGACTACTAGTGCAATGGTCTATCAACTATATGAGATGTTTGGTGTAAGGACCAAGTCTGCAAAAGAGAAAGTTATCCAAACCTTTTATAATCTCCAACAAAAACCTAGTGAACCTATGCAGTATTACATGCTTAAGGTAATCTATACGATTACTGAGGCTGAAATGCTTGGGGCAAATATGGATGCAAACACGCAGATGATTATGATCATTAACAGCAAGGATTACACCTTGAGTGAGTTGATAAATATCAAAGCTCATGGGCTAGAAGCTAATGTAGCATCTTCTTCTAAGCACAAGGGTAAGGGCAAGCACAAGAAGAAGGGCCCAATGAAAAACAAGGCCTAAATACGGGTCAGAGTCTAACCCATGGAAAAAAAGGCCAAAGTAGACACCAAGGGAAAGTGTTTCCAATATGGTGAGCAAGGTTATTGGAAAAGAAATTGTACAGTCTACCTTGAGTCCCTCAAAAGCAAACAAGGAATGGGTTTCCTATGTTTGCTAAGAGCTAGAAATGTGGCAGATTTTGATTATTGGATATTAGATTTAGGAGCCACTAGCCATGTTTGCAATTATTTGCAGGGCTTCAAGCAAAGGAAAAGACTACATGAAGGCCAGTTTCAAGTCAAGATAGCAGATGGATCCTATGTTTCAGCAAAATCCGTCGAAGTAATTATCTTGGATTTTCCTAGCGGTCATCGATTTTATTTTGAGGATGTATATTACAACCCTATGATTATAAGGAACATGATTTCTGTTTTTTATCTAATAAAATCTAGTTACTCCTTATATTTTGAAAATGTTGTTTCAATATATGAGAGTAAGGATTTTATTTATAATGCGATAATTAAACAAGGATTGTTCTTTATAGAACCTAATACATGCTCACTAAACACCATAGAATTGATAAAACCAAGATAATCTAATGACTTTAGCATTAATTCAAAGTATTTGCAGTATTTAAAATTGGGTCATTTCAATCAGACATGACTTGATGGGTTATTGAAGGATAGGTCATTGCAGACTTGGATAATGATCCATTACCCACCTTTGAATCTTGTATTGAAGGAAAAATGACTAAAGCCTCATTTTCTTCAAAAGGAAACAAATCTGAATCCCTGCTGGACTTAGTATATACTGATGTGTATAGGACTATGAATGTACAAGCTTGAGAAGGTTATGAATATTTAATAATCTTTGTAGATGATTACTCTAGACATAGCTATTCATATTTGATGCATAAAAAAGTGAGTCCTTTGAAAAGCTCAAATAATTCAAAGTTGAAGCTAAGAAGCAGCTAGGCAAGCCATTAAAGCAACATCGATCAGATCGAGGTGGTGAGTACTTATTTATAGAATTCCAACAATTTCTGATTGACATTGGAATTGTTTCCAACTTATCAGCTCCTAGAACACCTCAACAGAATGGTGTAGCAAAGAGGAGGAATAGGACTTTATTAGAGATGGTAAGATCATTGATGTCCTATGCTAGCCTTTTGGAATCATTATGGGATATGCCATACAAATGACAACTTATCTTCTTAACTTTGCTCCACCCAAATTGGTGCCTAAAACACCAAGGAAATTATGGACTGTCCGAGTGCCTTTATTATCGCACTTAAGGACTTGGGGTTGCCCACTAATATTCTAAGGCTTGAATCTAAAAAGATGGAACCAAGATTAGATGTATGATTGTTTGTAGGATATCCTACAGGTACACGAGGGTATTATTTTTACAGTCCTTAGGACAGGAAGGTATATATGTCAACAAATGCAACCTTTTTGGAAGAAGAATTTGTGAGAAATCATAAATGAAGAAGTGAAGTAGTACTACAGGATTTAGCTATTTCACTTAAACCAAGAGTGGATTTGGATTTAGAAGAATAGTATGTCGAAATGGATTCAAGAGTTGAATTAGAAGAGCAGCTTGAACATCAAGTAGTGCCTAGACATAGTCAGAGGGTTATGAGACAACCAAACAGGTATCTAGGTCTAGGAGAATACATAATTTCCATCTTAGAATAAGAAGAAACGTATCCCATTAGTTATACACAGGCCATTAATGAGGTTGATGCAGAAAAATGGCTCAAGGCAATGGAATCGGAAAAAGATTCCATACACACCAATAAAGTCTAGACCCTTGTAGATCTAACACTAGATGTAAAAGCTCTAAGGTGTCAATGGATCTACAAAAGGAAAAGAGAATCTGATGGAAAGGTAGAGACTTTTAAGGCTAGATTGGTAGCTAAGGGCTATATTCAAAAAGAAAGTATAAACTTTAAGGAGATTTTTTTCTCTGGTTGCCATGCTTAAGTCCACCAGAATTCTTTTGGCCATAGTAGCCTATTTTGATTATGAAATATAGGAAATGGATGTGAAGACCATATTTCTTAATAAGGATCTTAAGGAGGGCCTAACCATAAGGATTCATTATGCTAGGTAATGAGCATAAGGTATGCAAATTGTAGAGGTTCTTTATAGACTTAAGCAAGCATATAGGTCTTAGAACATTATGTTTCGTAAGTCTATCAAAACTTATGGATTCATACAAAACCTAGATGAGCCTTGTGTCAATAAAAGAATACATGAAGGCAAGGTTACATTCCTAATCTCGTATGTCAATAACATTCTACTTATTGGGAATGATGCAGGAATGTTATCCACAGTTAAGGAATGGATGAATGAAAAGTTCTCAATAAGGATTTAGGAGAGGCTAGATATATTCTAGGGATCAAGCTTATAAGGGATCATAAGAAAAAACTGATAGCTTTATCTCAAATAACCAATATTGAGAACATGCTTAATAAGCTTAGCATGTAAGATTCTAAAAGGTGTTTCACACCTAATAGACATGGAATCAAACTTTTAAAGAAGCAGGCACCTAAGACCCAAGAGGAGGTCAAACACATATATAAAATTCCTTATGCTTTCAAAGTTGGAAGTTTAATGTATATTATACTTTGTACTAGACCAGATATCTGTTATGCAGTGGGACTGTTAAGTAGATTCTAGTTCAATCCAAGAATGGAGCGTTGGACTACGATTAAGTGCATACTAAAGTATCTTCGTAGGATAAAGAATTTAATGGATGTTTACTCTAGAAGTAACCTTATTATGATAGAATATACAAATTTTGATTTCTAATCAGATGTTGATTCAAAGAAATCAACTTCTAGTTCGATATTTGCATTAGGAGGTAGAGCCATAGTTTGGAGGAGTATCAAGCAATCTTGTGTTGCTAATTCGACTATAAAGTTTGAGTATATTACTACTTGTGAAACAAAATAAGAATCAGCTTGTCTCTGTAAGTTCCTAAAAGACTTAGAGGTAGTTCCTAAGGCAAAAAAAGGCGATTACACTTTACTGTGATAATAGTGAGAGTGTGGCTAACTCTAACAAACTTCAAAACCATAAAGCTACCAAAAACATTGAGAGAAAGTATCATCTCATAGGGGAGATAATACAACATGCTGACATGAATGTTCTAAAGATTCCCACAGAGCAAAAACTTGATGATACTTTTATAAAGACGCTATCTCAAAAGAGTTTTGAGAGTCACATAGTAGGGATGGGAATAAGGTATATGTCAAACTTGCTTTAAGGTAAGTGGGAGATTGTTGGAGTTACACAAATGTAATGCCCTAGAAAGCAAGTGTATTTATGTATAACTTAATTTTCTTCCAGTTACTTTTGTAATGAAAATATTTATTAATAATAGAACAAAAGAGTTTTGTTTTATTTGTATGAGCATAATATATTTAGTCATAAGGTACTAAGATTCTTTTGTAAGTAATATACATATACATGTATATGTATTGGAAACATGTATATTATTAGAATCTTAATTAGTTGATTCACAGTTGAATAATCAAGTTGGTCACATAATTATGGTTTAGTCTATAGTGTTATGATTTATCTCCGTGTAAGTAAAGGAATTTACTTCAAGGGAATGATGAGTTTCATATCATGATAGTAGTTGACTATCCATCATGGCACTATTAAATGAATCTATAATCAAGTACGTTTTTAAAGAATAAAATGGGTCGTTACTTTAATCTTAAAAATACACCTTAGCATTCTTTTATTATGAACCACAATCTTGTTGAGTGGCGACCTCATATATGTTTCATTATAATTCTTGATATAATCAGAATGGATATATACAAAGTATTAATCTAGTTTCTGTATGTTGGAATTGTTAATTGAAATATGTATCAGGGAACATTGACTTAAATAAAGAGCTTATAGTGATATCATCACTTCTAGATGTTTTAAAGAGTTTGGTGATTAAATGGGCACTAGTAGCTTAATGGACTAGCTGCCCATCAAGTCTTAACAACAAGATGAGATCTAAAAGGAAAAACCAAACATAAGGGTAAAAACGATAATTTTTACCCTTTATTGTGCCAATGGCTAAAATATGGTTCATACTAAAGTTTGCAATTGGACACCTTATGTGAAACATGTGTTCTCATAATATTTTGTAATTGAAGAGTTCAACTAATTGTCTTTATTGGAATGACATTTGGTTAATAAGTTGGAATTAATTCTATTGAGATTAAATTAATTATGAGCTTTTTAAAGCTTGAAATGTCTAAGTCCAATTAGATTCCCTACTTGACTTCTAGGAAGATTATCAAGCAAAGTAAGAAATATAAATAGAAGTTTGAATGCCCATGATTGAACATTGGGTTTACTTTATTTAAAAACCCACATGAGCATTTAATATTGGGCTTGAATTTGGTTTGATTTTCTTAAGTAGATTAATTAAATTGAACCAAAGCTATTAAAGAAAGAAGGAGGGCATATTTCAATTTTTTATTCCTAAATGTGCAACTGCACGTTTAGCATTGAATTGCTAAATTAAAGATGGTTTTTACCATGTTTTTATCATCATTAAATGAAGTACTGATCTTATCATTAAATGGTTTAATGTTTATCTTTTAATGATGGCATGTAAAGTAACCTTTCAGCATTGATTTGAATAAAGAAAGGAAGAGGTGCATTTGATGTACTATCTCTTCCTTCTTTCATCCATAATTGAAAATGAAAAGGTCTCATTTAGGTTATTGGTCTTTTCATATAGCCATGTTAAACAAATGAGAAGAGTCTCATTTATTGGTTTCTTTATGATTGATTAAAGAATGAAGTGATGCATTGGATGCACATCACTTCTTTCTATTATGATAACTGAAACTGAAAAAGAGAGTAAGAAGTGTTCTTGCATTTTTGACTTACTCTCTCCTCTCACGTATGCATAGCTAAGACTTTAATAAGAAAAGTCTCATTTTGAGCTTCTTTTTTCTAAGAAAAATGTCCTCAAAATATTTCTTCTCCTTTCCCACCAAAGGATCTTGTTAGCTAAGTTATCCAAGAAGAATAAGTGGTAGATTGGATTGTTCAATGATCCAACAATAAGGAGAGGATACATTGACAAAGGAAATGATACAAAAGAGTCAAAGCTGTAGCAAGGATTCGAAAAGGATACAAAGGCGAATAGTCAAAGCTGTAGTAAGGAGTTGATATATTTTTACCACCTTGTTCTCATATAAATTATTTTCCTTGTACGTATTATATATGACTGAAACATGTTGATTTTGTTAGGTTATTTCCGCTACATTTTGGTTTCAAAAAGTTTTGAAATCTATCATTTTAGCTGAATCTTGCTTGCTTTTGTTTTCCATCCAATAATTGGTATTAGAGCCATTTTGTTATTCATGATTTCAGTGCCTATATGTCCATGGATTGGAAATTAAATTTTGTGTGCTACATATTTTTATGCGATTGAAATATATATGTGTATGTTTTACTCTTTTGTTTTCCATGTAAAATACTTTTACCATATAAGTTTTCTTCATTTGGTTTATAACAAGGAGGGTGGCCTATCATCGTCATGTTTCCTCTTTGGTTTCATTTTTCTATTTTCTTTGATTTTATAATGTACAAAATTCTGTAATACTAAAGATGTAGCAACCATGGATTGAAAAGAAGAGTAGGTAATGGTTTAGGTGTATCCTTTGGTGTGTTGGCAAGTTTCGGTTTTGTGAAAACCAAAGTGCTGGAATTTTGTTTTAACTAATTTTCAGTTTTGTGAAAACCAAGGTGCTGGAATTTTTGTTTTAACAAACTTTTGGTTTGATCAAATACAAGTGCTAGAATGTTTTTTGAGTGTCGGATTTACCATAAACAAGTGCTGGTTTCTTGATTTCATATTACCAAAGTTTTGGTTTTGATGAAAAACAAGTTCTGAAATTTTTGTTTTCAAAGTGGCAAAATTCAGCTTTGTGAAAATGTCATTGAACATTATGGATGAAGTGCTCAAAGCAGAAGATCCAAGTCCAAGAAGAAACATTGCCAACTTGCTTTCTTGATTCATAGGTGTAAATAATGCCACGTACTATAGTGTTGAAATTAATTGTACGAGACAGATTTAATTTATTAATGCTTTAACTTCATTGTGATTAATTCAAACTTATTATTAACATAAGAAATTTGTAGGTTTAATAGGCATGAAGACTCTTTGCATAATAAGTTTTAAACTTATTCTTAACATAAGAAATTCATAGGTCTAATAGGCATGACAATTCTTAGCATAATAAGTCCTTAAGATGTTATATAGGCTAAAAACCTGTGATGCAGATCCCATGAGGCATCTAATTCCAAGAGCCTAGTAGTCATAGCAAAAAATTGGTTTCTTGATTCATTAGTGTAAGCATTCCCATATACAATAGTTTTGAAATCAACTATAATAGGCAGATTCAATTGATTAACAATTCATATTCAATGTGATTAACTCAAACGTAGTATTAACATAATAAATTCATACGTATAAAAGACATGATAGTTCTTTGCATAATAAGTTTCTAGGATAGTACATAGGCCATGATGTCCTATGAATCTTATTGGTGAAAAATTCCACGAGCATAGGAGTCACAACAACTTTTTCCTTATTCATAGGTGTAAATAATGCCACATAACATAGTATGGAAACCAACTGTAGGACGTTAGACATGAGAGTTCTTTACATAATAAGTCCCTAGGATGTTATACAGGCTGAAAATCCATGATGTAACTTTCTGAGGCATACCGATGAAAAATTCCAAGAGCCTAGGAGTCACAACAAAAACTTACTTTCTTGATTCACAGGTGTAAAAGTTGCCACGTACCATAGTATGGAAATCAATTATAGGAGGAAGATTCAATTGATTAAAATTTCATCCTTAATGTGATTAATGAAAACTTAGTATTAGCACAAGAAATTCATGCGTTTAATAATCATAATAGTTCTTTGCATAACAATCACCTAGAAGGGAATATAGGTTAGAAACCTGCGATGTAGCCCTCGTGAGGCTTATCGGTGAAAAATTCTACTAGCCTAGGAGTCACAGCCAGAACTTGCTTTCTTAATTAACAGTTGTAAACAATGTCATATACCATAGTCTTGAAATCAATTTTACGAGGTGGATTCAATTGATTAATACTCTAACTTCAAAGTGATAAATTCAAACTTTGTCATAACATAAGAAATTCATAGGTTTAATAGACATGATTGTTCTTTGCATAATAAGTCCTTAAGACAATGTATAGTCTGGACACCTGTGATGCAACTCCTGTTATGCTTATCGATGATCAACTCTATGAGCTTAGGAGTTATAACAACAACCTACTTTTTTAATTCATAGGTGTAAATAATGCCATGTATCATAGAATTAAAATCAATTATACGAGACAAGTTTAATTGATTAATGCTTCAACTTCATTGCGATTAATTCAATCTTAGTATGAATACAAGAAAATCATAGGTTTAATAGAGATGAAAGCTCTTTATGTAATAAGTCCCTAGGACGTTGTATAGGCTGAAAACCTATGATGTAGTTCCAGAGAGGCGTATCGGTAAAAAATTCCTGAAGCCTAGGTACCACAACAAAAGCTTACTTTCTTGATTCACGGGCATAAACATTGCCATGTACCATAGTATTGAAATAAATTGTAGGAGGCTGATTCAATTGATTAATACTTCATCTTCAATGCGATTAACTCAAACTTAGTATTAACACAATAAATTCATAGGTATAAAAGACATGAAAGTTCTTTGCATAATAAGTCCCTAGGATGGTATATAAGCTAGAAATACATGATGCAGCTCCTATGATGCTTATCGGTGAAAAATCCCCTAGCATAGGAGTTATAACAACAACTTTTTATTTATTCATAGATGTAGATAATGCCATGTAATATAGTGTGGAAATCAACTGCAGGAGGCAGATTTAATTGATTAATGCTTCGACTTCATTATGATTAACTCAAACTTAGTATTAACATAAGAAATTCATAAGTTTAATAGCCAAGTCCTTAGGACATTATATAGGTTAAACATTTGGGCTCCCATGAGGTGTGCTGGTGAAAAATTCTAAGAGCCAAGGAATCGTAGCAAAAACTTGCTTTCTTTATTCACATGTGTAAATATTACCACGTACCATATCATTGAAATCAATTATAGGAGGTAGATTCAATTGATTAATACTTCATCTTCAATGTGATTAATTCAAACTTAGCATTAATATAAGAAATTCATAGGTTTAATAGACATGATAACTCTTTGCATAACAAATCCCTATGAGGGAATATAGGTTAGAAACCTACGATGCAACTCTCGTGAGGCTTATCGGTGAAAAATTCTAGCCTAGCTGTCAAAGCAAGAAACTGCTTTCTTGATTCACAGTTGTAAGCAATGCCATGTACCATAGTCCTGAAATCAATTATAAGAGGTGGATTTAATTGATTAATACTCCAACTTCAAAGTGATAAATTCAAACTTTGTCATAACATAAGAAACTCATAGGTTTAATAGACATGACAGTTATTTGTATAATAAGTCCCTAGGATAGTGTATAGGCTGGACACACATGATGGAGCTCACATGATGCTTATCAGTGAAAAATTCCATGAGCATATGAGTCATAACAACAACCTACTTCACTGAGTCATAGGTGTAAATAATGCCAAGTATCATAGCATTAAAATCCATTGTATGAGACAGATTTAATTTGTTAATGCTTCAACTTCATTTTGATTAATTTAAACATAGTATTAGCACAAGAAATTCATAGGTTTAATAGACATGAAAGTTCTTTACGTAATAAGTCGCTAGGGCATTGTACAAGTTAAAAACCCATGATGCAGCTCTCACAAGGCATATCAGTGAAAAATTATTAGAGCCTAGGTATCACAACAAAAACTTACTTTCTTGATTCACGAGTGTAAACATTGCCATATACAATAGTATTGAAATCAATTGTACGAGGCAGATTCAATTGATTAGTAGTTCATCTTCAATGTGATTAATTCAAACTTAGTATTAACACAAGAAATTCATAAGTTTCAAAGATGTGATAGTTCTTTGCATAATAAGTCCCTAAAATGGTATATAGGTTGGAAACCCGTGATGCAGCTCTAGGATACTTATCGGTGAAAAATTCCACGAGCATATGAGTTCACAATAATAATTTTTTCTTGATTCATATGCATAAATAATGCCTCATACCATAGTATTGAAATCAACTATAGGAGGCAGATTTAATTGATTCACACTTTAACTTCATTGTGATTATTTCAAACTCAGTATTAACACAAGAAATTTATAGGTTGAATGGACATGACAGTTCTTTGCATAATAAGTTCCTTGGATGTTATATAGGTTAAAAATCTGTGATGCAATTCTTGTGAGGCGTATCGGTGAAAAATTCCAAAGCCTAGGAATCACAGCAAGAACTTGCTTTCCTTATTCACAAGTGTAAACAATGCCATGTACTATAGTATTGAAATCAACTGTAGGAGGCAGATCAATTGATTAGTACTTTATCTTCATGTGATTAACTCAAACTTAGTATTAACACAAGAAATTCATAAGTTCAATAGACATGACACGCTATGCATAATAAGTCCCTTGGGCGTTATATTAGCTGGAAACCTGTGACTCAACTCCCGTGAGCCATATCGGTGAAAAATTCCATGAGACTAGGAGTCACAGCAAGAACTTGTTTTCTTGATTCACAAGTGTAAACAATGCCCCGTGCTCTAGTATTGAAATTAATTATAGGTGGTGAATTCAGTTGATTAAAACTTTATCTTCAATATGATTAATTCTAACTTGGTATTAACAAAGAAATTCATAGGTTCAATAAATATGAGAGTTCTTCATATATCAAACCCTAGGATGGTAGGTAGGCTAGAAAACCCTGATGTAGCTCCCATGAGGCCTATTGGTGAAAAATTCCATAAGCCTAAGAGTCACAACAAGAAATTACTTTATTGATTTACAGGGGTAAACATTTCCATGTACCATAGTATTCAAATCAATTGTAGGAGGCAAATTTAATTGATTAATACTTCATCTTCAACATGATAAATTTGGACTTATTATTAACACAAGAAATCATTATTTTTAATAGACATGATAGTTCCTTGCATAATAAGTCCCTAGGAAACTATATAGGCTAGACACCAGTGAAACAACTCCCATGAGGCATATCAGTGAAAAATTCGATGAGCCTAGAAGTCAGAATAATAAATTGCTTTCTTGATTTATAGTTGCAAATAATGCCACGTACCATAGCATTAAAATCACTTACAGGACACTGATTTAAGTGATTAATACTTCAACTTCATTATGATTAATTAAAATTTAGTATTAACACAAGAAATTTATAGGTTTAATATATATGAGATTTTTAGCATAACAAGTCCCTAGGATGTTATTCTTTACAACTAGAAGTTTCATCTCTTTCCCACGAGAATGTTCAACAAATGATTATATCAACTCTTTCTGGTCTTCAGTCGTCGGTAGCTAGTCGCTGGTTCTCTCCCCTCCATGCCTAAAATCCAACCCTGTTTCTTACCTTCTTTCCTCTACTGCGGTTTTCTATTCACCAACTGCCTCCTTCAGCCTCCTCATCCTCGTTCTTGCTTCTACTCTCCTCATTCTTCCTTGACCTTCTTTGGCTTTGGGTGATCCAGCCGAAGTCCTTTTGCAGCTCTGCTTCTTTTCTTCTTTCTACTCCCCTCATTCTTCCTCGACCTTCTTTGGCTTTCCCCTCCTCCAAAACTTCCCCCCTTTCCATCGTATAAAAATCCCCTAAAACCCCTCAAACAACCCATTTTACTCCTCAACCTATCCCTCCTAACCCTTCCCCAAAACCTAACCCTTATTCCTCTACACTTCCATCTCACCCCTTTTCCTACTCTAGTCCACACCCTTCTTCAACTAGAGTTCCTACTGTTAGAGTAGTGCCATAAAGGCAATCGCCTTTAGCGCGTTTTGTACAAAGTTGTGTACAGACTTTATGAATAACTAAAGAAAGGCATATTTCATTAATTTGTTGTTCATTATTTATGAACTGATATTGATCTATAAGCAAATTAATGAAGT
>JAOSBK010045322.1:0-18992 GCA_027568895.1 Erythroxylum shatona | reverse complement strand
TTCTTGGTTCAAGAATTTTCATCATTTGTTCTTTACTCAGGACGAATCACCAAATTTTCTCGTTCACCAGTTCTAATCTTCTAATAAAAGTTTGGGGTCCAACATACAGACTACAAAACTATTGTTGAACAAAAATGATGGAAGCAAGCCACTCATAATTGATCCCTGTTGAGTTTCCAATAATACAAGGTCAAGCTAATGACCATAAATTAGCACATTCAGTAGTTAGATTTCAATTGTTATATTTTGTTAGATTTATTTTAAATTTTAAATAAAAATTTAATGATTTCAACTGATTTTGGATTACTAATTCCCTTACTCTTTTTAAGCAATTCCAAGATAAAACAATCTCGAGCATCAAGCGGATTTGGTCTTAACACCTCACTATCATCACCTCCATCACTGTAAGGTTTTATTTCTAACCCTTTTCTTTTAAATTTAGTCTTTATTTATTTTATTTTATTTTGTGTTATTTCCTTCCATGTGTGTTTGTTTGTCCTCTTCTCACATTAAGGATAATGTATCGTTCAAGTATGGGAAGGGTTATGTGATTTTCTTTGAGTGTGAATTTTACATATTGTTATTTTAGTGTGCTTAGGTTGCACATTATGAATTGTGTGAATGTATCGATGGCTTAGATGGAACAAAATCGATTTAATTTTCAACATAATCTATTAGGTTGTGAAGAGTCATTAGCTCGCGAAGTTAGTGATATAGGTTCTTTGGCTAAAATATGCAAGTTAATTAAGATTTAGTGTTAGTTTATCACCCTATAAGTTGTTATATTCATTCATAATTTTAGGTCATTCGACTAAGTAACTTTGCTAGTATTTTTTCATGAAAATTAGTGGCTAAAGTAATAAAGTAAGCATTAATAAAAAAAGTGTTTGTAAATTTTAAATAAATTACTATTTTGCTGGCCTTCAGATTATGAATAGAGCTAGTAGCCAGTTGAGAACATGATGCAGCTGAGTAACTAGATCAACACACATCACAAATGTGTGCCTTCACGTCAAAAGGCTATAATAACATTCTAAGCAAGCAACTTACTAAAAACATGACTTAGTCAAGTAACCAGATCGACATTCATCATTAATGTTTGCCTCCGTGTAAAAAGACTAGATCCATGTCCATAAAAAGTTACCAAAAAAAGAATGTTTTCTAATAAAAACCTATCGAACTTGTAAGTAGCTTAACATGTCTACTTCTTAGTCCACGTACTAGACCTGTATACCTTGGATTAATACATGCTCATGTCCTAGACTGTATGTTAGATGTTGAATTATATATATATATATATATAGTCTAAGACACGACTATAGCTCAACTGAGTCTTTTCATATGCCTCCCCAAAAATAAGTATATAGAAAGATATATAAAAAACAAAACAATAAACATATGTAAATAAAAAGAAACAAAGAAGGTCAGACAAAACCAGGACCATGCTGCTCCTGCCAAAGCAAGAAAAGCTACAAGAATTGCCACGCTAGCCCCTATTAATTTTGAACTCTCCTCTAAATGAATATTACTAAATAAAAATATCAAATGGAACCAACTTCAATTTAAGCCACGATTGAGATACATTCCTATAGAGTACCTTAAGAATTTTGAAAATGCCTTTTCATGTGCAATATTCGAAACACGTAAGCTTTCAAATTCTTTCACTTCATCTTAATCATCCTTAAATAAATTTTTAGTCTACCTAAAATATTTATAGTTAGATGATCGTGGTTTTTCGATGTGCGTAAGTTCTAATTAATAACCTCGATAATCCACAAGCGTAGAGGTCGTTCACGTAATACCTAAGGTGTCGATCCTATGAAGAAGGAAAATCTAATCCTAAAATCTAAGGCCAAAACAATTCGCAATAATTCAAAATGTAACAAAACTAAGAAAAAAATTAATTCAATAATGCAACTCAATTCCAAGAATCAATTATGACAATATTAACAAAATAGTAGTTGCAATCAACACTCAAGAATCAACCTAAAGAAACTAACAATTGAGAGAAAGGGGAATTTTTACTTATTTTTAATGCTAACCTAATCGATTATGAATTATCGGATTATTGGTCCTAGATGATCCTAGGGTTGATTATTCTCTCTCAAGTTATAACTATTAACCCTAAATTATAAACCCTAATCAGATTATGGAAAATTGCAATTTCTTAATTAACAATCTATCTAAAACCCTAATTAGTTTTGAAGTTATCCAATAAACTATTGGGAACTTATATGAGATCCCTCTTAAAACAATTACCGATTTAATTAATTTCTCATTTTTATTAAATCAACTAACCCTTGCTAGCCCAATTTAATTATTTTTCATTCGATTCACCCTCTCAGTCTATTACTGAATTATGCAATCATAGAAATCAATCACAATAAATTCAATAAACACAAAACAGTCATATTTTATTAAATTAAAGATTAAAAACTGAAGGCGAGTATAGAATATCTCAACATTTACAAATCCTATCATCAAACTATTATTCCCAATTCTATGCAATAATAAAAGTGGAAAATAACACGAAATACGATCTTGGATGGAGACAGGAGGTAGCGACATTGGGAAATTCCAAATCTAAAAAGTACGTCGATGTCGACTACTTCTCCACTTCTCTCTTCCTTCTTCTCTTTCTCAATCTTTCAATGATCCTCTTTAGGTTTTCTCTTAGAAGTGGCTAATTCAAAAGCTCCTCCTCTTCTTTGGGTCTTATTCTTTATATATCTTTTGTGTTATGGGCAGCCCTAGGGTTTTTTTGGTGTCTGAACGATTCAAAAACTCCCTCAAAACTTGATGTTTTTTAGTGTCTAGGCGATTGTTCGACGCAATCCATGATTGTAGGCCACATTTGAGCCTTCTGTCACAATCATGGCAAGTAGGACACGATCATGTGCCATATCCAAGGCTTTTATCACAATCGTCGCATGTTGTGCCACGATCATGGGTCGTTGTTTCGGCAAGAGTGTCTCTAAAACTTCTCCATTTTTCGATATTGACCCTAAAATACTAACAAACACATCAAGGTATCTACAAAAACATAATAATTAAGCTCAAATACTTGTACTAACCTATAAAAAACTTAAACATAGTTAATTAACAAACTAACACAATTCTAACCTAAACACATACTAAACGATTAAGTTAACAATTAAATGCATATCAGATTAAGCCCTAAAACATGATATAATTCACACTTATCAACATCCCCACACTTAAACGTTTGCTTGACCTCAAGTAAACAAAACAACAAACACATAAAAGTTCACACAACACACAATGTAGTAATGAGACAATGACTTCAACTTCATAAAAGAAATTTAATTTTAACACAATCATTTAAGTTATTTCAAATCATTAACATGCAAAATCTGCGTCTTAGGGCTTTGAACTAAATATACATATTAATCCAAAATCAAGTGTTAAATTGTTTACCCTTTTCAATTGCACACATACATTAATAATTCTTTAGTCATTCAGACTCTGTAACTACTCTTAAGTACGTTTTCATGAAAAGTCAAGCTATTACAAGTTCGGTAGGCTTTTATTCAAAAACACATTGTTTTTATTTAATTTTTGTGAACATGGACTTAGTCTTTTTACGCGGAGGCAAACATTGGTAATGAATCTCGATTCGGCTACTCAACTAAGTCATGTTTTTTATTAAGCTTCCTGGTTGGAACATCATTGTAGCCTTTTTATACGAAGGCATACATTTTTAATACGTGCCGATTTGGTTACTCAACTGCATTATGTTCTCAATTAGCTATTAGCTCTATTCATAACCCAAAGGCTAGTGGAATAGTTATTTATTTTAAAATTAACAAACATGATTTTTGAATGATTTTTTATATGTATTTTATTGCCTATCTCATTGCTTTAGCTACTCATTTACTTGAAAAATACTAGCAAAGTTACTTAAGTCAAAAGGCCTCAAATTATGAATGAATGTGACAATTTAGAGGGTGACAAACTAACACTAAATCCTAATTAAGCTGCATATTTAGCCAAAGACCCCAATTCATTAATTTTGCGAGCTAATGATTCTTCACGACCTAATAGACTATGTACAAAATCAAATCAATTCCAATCCATCTAAGCCATTGAGACATTTATACAATTCATAAAAATGCATCGTAATAACTATTATAGAATATGAAAAATCACATTCAAAGAAAAACACACAGCCCTCCCCACACTTGAACAACACATTGTCCCTAATGTGAGAAAGGGGCAAACAAACACATAAGGAAAGGAGCAACATAAATTAAATTAAGACAAAAATAAAATAAAGACTAAATTTAAAAAGAAAGGGGTTAGAACAAAGCCTCATGGTGATGGAGTTGGGGATGGTGTTGGAGGTGGCAGTTGAATGCCCTGAGCCTTGAAATAATGATGGATATGACGTATCTCCTGGCTCTAATGTCGTTGAGTTTATTCCATCTTCTTCATGCTTCTGGAGTTCTCTATAAGTGTATCTGTAATTACTTTGGTGTTTACGAAGATTGTATCTAGTACTTTCTTCTAACCAAGTTCTTTTGTTTCTTTTTCTTCCTTAAATTCCTTGCTGGTCGAATCCTCTTCTTGTTGTTGTTGAGCACTTAAACTTGCTTGACCAGTCTTGCCTTTAATGTGTATTTTGACACTAATATCCCAAACTTACAGTCTTGCCTTTAGGATTTCAACTCGCCATAGATAATGATGGTTCATGAATTCAAGACGATAGACTGTAAGTTCGTTGTACTAAACTCTATAGTAATTAGCTATGGCTGAAACCAAGTAACCCATTCCTAAGTTATTACTCTTGTTCTTTCGAGCAGCAATAATTGCGTTAAAGATGTAGTTTTTTATGCAAGCTGGGATGCTATAGTCCATGCACCATAACATGAAAAGTTCTTTTGTCGAACACTTATTGGTTTCTGTTTTGTCAAAAACAGTTTGACACATGAATTTGTGAATCAACAAGTGTTTGTGGCTCCTAATGATGTTGTTGTGTGCATTTTTAGCATCGAAATGCTCTAACCTAGTTAGTTCAATACAGTAGGGGTTAACACGGAAATCATCGTGCTAATCCACTACGAACGACTCGGGGAAACCATAAATTTCATGCAAAGTATCATAATAAAGCTTATAAGGCTGTCCCTGCAACCTAAACCATAATTCCCTTAGTTTTTTGGTTCGTTCTGAAGGGATGTAAAAAATTCTAAGGTAAGTTCTTTGTAAACTAGGAATTGAAATTAAATGAACTGACCCCATTGAATTTTCTCTGTTAAACTTTCGACCTTGTCTCGCAATTCTAATCTATCTAAAGTTTCAAAATGAAAATACTTTGGAACTATAATTTGTTTATTACGAAGAGAATAAAAACGAGTACCTTACTTATTTGAGAAGATCAGCAAAGGTGCTCTATAATCAGTTACCATGTTCCTTTTCCCTCATCCCGAGACTTAGTTTTTCCCGGCTAATTGATCGCGCTTTATTATTTGCTTGATGCACCGCATACTGGCTTGCTAGTCGGTAGGAGTTGGAAGAACCTAGAAATTGGAAATTTAGGTAGAAAGAAGTGAGAGTATTTGGAGCTTTAAAGCTTACAAAGATAAAGTAAAAGATGGAAGTGAGTGAAAAAGTGAGGTTAGAAATGAATATATAGGTTATTGGAGGGTAAAATGGTAAAATTTGATAATGACAGTTACATGTCTCTTTTTTAACCTATCACAGGCCACGATCGTGGCCTGCACTTTTTCCACCAATGAATTTATTTTTTCCTTTTGTCATTATCCACTTTCCGAAATCACTTATTAACTCTTTATGGCCCTTTCACCTCTCATTGCGTACTTCATCAATCATCAAATTCATGTCGAAGTCTTATAGCCTCTTGATTTTATTTACAAACTAAATAACCTAACTATAGAATTCAAGCTATGTTGGGCCCTGAATTTTTTTTAGAAGATTTGAAGTAGAAAATGAGAAGTATAGATAGATTCATGTTTTTCTTGGGTCTTTTTGTAGATGAGAGTCTATGAAATGGGAAGAATTAGGATGAATGTAAAGTTCGTGTTATGACTTTAGGAGGAAATCTAGATTAATCTAGGCTAAATTAGACCTAGTGGCCTTCTGGAAAGTTGTAGGTCTTTCCTTCAGCTTTCCATCAATAGATAGTAGGAAATTTTTGGACCTCTGGTGTTGGACCCCATTTTCGGAGCCCAACATTCGGAGTCACAAACCTTGAACTCATTACCCTGTAGCGTTATTCCAAAGAAACCTCTTCGGCCGTCATTTCAGAAGGGTGGTCTGCCCATACTAGTCAATCACCAAAAAACATAATTGACTTCTTCAGAACAATTGTATCTCCAAATATCTAGTTTAATTTGAAGCAAGAACTATCTCAATTGGAACTATATAGAAGAAGTTATGCTTAAAAAGCTAAAGAGTGCTCATACCTCAAACATGCCTTGCCAACTGATACCTCACTTTCTCTCCATAAAACTTTCTCAAATCAACTAAAAAAGATTACTATTTTTTTAGAGCTAGAAACATGTGTTAGGAAACTATTGGTTCAATAATCACTTCATTTGGAGGTCGGATGAGGAAGTTATGACCCAAAGAATCCAACATGTTTATATCCTCAACCATATTGTAACTATCTTGGGAGAATTGCCATAACTTTCTATATAAAGCTTGGATTGAGGCCATTATTATATCATTGGAAAGAAAGCTTCTATATCTACAACTTTCATGAAGACCATAAAGCGAAATTTTACTTCTAAATGGGTCAAAAATTGCAATCTGCTGTAGCTATCCCGTGAATATCCGTTAAATGGACATAAACTAGCTTGGAAGCCATTTTTCTCCTAAGAAGGTTCGTTAAATGGACATGGGCGATGCTGGGGGTCATTTTTGACTCGAGAAGGTCCATTTAATGGACCTAAAGTCTGTTAAATGGACATGGGGGTTTCCCAGACCCCTCTAAAGCCCCTCCAATGCTTCCTACTTCCATTATAACATCATATTCACTCCTAATCTTCCCAAATTCACTTCTTATAAAGCAATAACACTCCTTAAACATTCAATCACCAATTTAGGTGCATTAAACTCCCCAAAACTCAACTCAAATAACTCATCACAATCACAAACTCTCATCATTCACCATAGCTATCATGCTCATACTTCCCATGCTAAGAGAACTTTGTCTATTTCTACCTAGATCAATCTAGTTTTCCCCTTGAATTCAAAACACAATTCCTACCCCTATGAAAAACTTTAAAATACAATATAAAAACTTGGAGAATCATGAGAAAAACATAATGCATATGTATTTCATTGACATCAAAAGACAAGAGTTCTAGGGCATTTCAAGCCACTTACATCATAATCCAAAAATACAAACCTTACAAAAACTAGAATCGCTCAAAATGTGACTAAAGCATTGTTTTACAAAAACTAACTTAAAATACAAAATAAGCCCATTCTAGAGTAATGCCTTTATGCTGAATTACTCAATCTCGTGCTCCTCACCTGAAGATGGGACGAAATGGGAAGGGGTGAGCTTAAAGCTCGTGGGTAACATGTTTATAACCGAGAAACATGCAAAAACCATTGAAATATTTATTTCGATTATAAAATTCACATTAAAAATCCATGTAACACTTATTTCCCCAAATTCACAACTTATCAAGCAATTCATAAACATCATAAATCATGAATTCATCAAACTTGTCACAAATCATAAACACATAAGCACATCAGAAATGGTTTGGGTAAATCCATAAATATGACAAACTACACAATTCCACATAATGGTCCTTTGTAGTCGTAATTTGAGGGAGTCCATGAAGGAGCTCCGTGCCACTAGCAGGCAAGCGGGAGAAGCCTTTACTTGGTCAATGTGTACGTGTCGTTCTTGAGTGGACTACACCAAACCCACATAACATATAATTCATGAACTGAAAACCAATTGCCTAAATGGCACATTTTGAAAACCTGTCTTTCGTGAGCATGAACTATTCATATGCAATTCTATCATGACTTAACATTTCATCAACTAAAATCCCATACCAATTATATAACCATTTCTCAAATCATCCAAAAGCAACAAATACAACAATTATGGAGCAAATTGAATTCATTTCCATATCACTCAAAATTCATTCACAAAATTCATATACAAAAACATTTGGCATATTCTCAAACCCTTTTAAAGAACAAGAAACACACATTTTTAAGGTGGTTGGAAATCATTTAATTCAATTTTTTGAAAGCAACTTTAATAGCTTATTGACTCAATTATAAAAATGTCACCCACCTTAATTTCCTTGCTTGAAAACTTGGTCAAGGATGTCCTCCTCTAGGTCCTCTTGCCTCTCTTGCCTCCCTTCAACATTAGCAAAAATCCCCACTAAAATAAGAATTTCAAATTGGAAAACCCAAAGACCTAAAAGCGAAATTGATCCTAAAATACTTGTACCCATACATTTCCTAAGCTCTTTGAACCAAAAACCTTTCAAAACTCCAAAAGATTAAACATCAACTTACCTTGAATCTTCACCAAACAATAACTTTCTTGGCTCTAATGGAAGCTTTAACCTTCCTCTTCCTTTTTCCCTTCTTAATGACTCTCAAAATCCCTCTTGAAGGTTAAGAAAAGTTCAAACCTAGGTTAACTCCCTTTTTCCTCTCAACCCACGACACTTCTCCCCCTTCTTTCTTATTTTTTTATGCTTTCCCTCTTCTTTCATTCCTCACTAACGTTTTTGGCTTCTAAAATGCAAGCCAACAATTTCCTCTTCCCATTTTGCCCCTCTTTCAATGCCTTAAACTTTCCCACTTAAGTGATCTTCCTAGACTACCCCTCATGAAACTTACCAACCTTAACACTTTAATTCCCTTAACTTATGTCACCTAATCTCATTCACATTAACATGTTAATTAACTCCAACATACATTAACCTAGCAAAAACCCAAAATTAATCTAATCATGCTTATTTATCAAGAAATATTTTGGGGGCCAACAAGTCTCCCCCTCTTTAATGAATTTTGTCCTCGAAATTCTTACTTGAATCGTTGAAGAGATGTGGGTACTTTACCCTCATGGCTTCCAAAGGCTCCCACATGGCCTCTTTCACAGAATGGTTTCTCCACAAGACTTTTACCAGTTGAACTGTCTTGTTCCTGAGGACCTTTTCTTTGGTGTCAAATATCTCCACTAGAATCTCCTCATAACTCAGATCATCTCTCAACTGAACCTCAGTGGTCTGAATGATATGGGATGGATCCGATCTATACCTCCTTAGCATGGACACATGAAAAATGTCATGTATCTGTGTCAATTCTAGTGGCAGGGCCAACCTATAGGCTAGTGATCCAATCCTCTCAAGAATTTCAGAAGGACCTATATATGTTGGGCTCAACTTACTAGCACATGCAAAGAATTAGTTTGTTTAATTGCTAGAAAATGGGTTAACTTTGTCAAACGATCCACAATAACCCATATGGCATCATGCTTCCTACTGATCTTGGGCAAACCCATTAGAAAATCCATAGTCACCATTTGCCACTTCCACTCAAGAATAGACAATGGCCTTAACTTGCCTGAAGGTCCTTGGCGTTCAGCCTTGACTTGCTGACACACAAGACACTTATTTGCATATTCTGCTATGTCTCTCTTTATGCCTTTCCACCAGAAATGCTCTTTCAGATCTCTGTACATTCTGGTGCTACCTGGGTGTATGGCATAAGGTGCATTGTGTGCCTCATCCAGTATTTCATTCTTTACTTCCTTGACATTTGGGATACAAAGTTTGTTTCCTACAACCATGAGTCCATCATCCCTCACTACCACCTTAGATTTCTTGCCATTCTTAATTTCTTCTTGGAGCTTGCTCAATTCTATATCTTGTGCCTATAACTCCTTAACCTTCTCCCTTAGTATCGGTCTCACTCTGAAAGTAACAACAATACAATTAGGCTCCTGCTGTTTCAAACTTATCCTAAGCTTATCCATCTCTTCCAATAGAGGCAAATAAACTGTCTGAACATGGGCTATTGATGATTTCCTACTTAAAGCATCTACTACCACATTTTCCTTTCCTGAATGGTACTCGATCAATAAATCATAATCCTTGAGCAACTCAATTCACCTTCTCTGTCTCAAATTTAGTTCCTTATGTCTCAACAAATACTTGAGACTTTTGTGATCTATAAAAATCCTCATCTGCACCCCATATAAATAATGTCTCCAAATCTTCAGGGCAAGAATTACTATTGCCAATTCTAGATTATGGGTCGAGTAATTCAGTTCATAAGGCTTTAGCTGCCGTGAGGCATAAGCTATTACCTTATCTTCTTTCATCAATACACAACCTAAACCCTTCCTTGAAGCATCACTATAAACTATATAACCCTTCTCTCCTATGGGCAAAGTCAGAATTGGAGCACTTGTCAATCTGTGCTTAAGCTCCTCAAAGCTCTTCTCACATTCATCACTCCAGATAAACTTCTGATTCTTCCTCAATAACTTGGTCATCGGAGCCGTTATTATAGAAAATCCTTCCACAAACCTCCTATAATAGCCTACCAATCTCAGAAAACTTCTCACTTCTGTCACTGTCTTCGGTGCATGCCAATTCACCATTGATTCAATTTTCCTTTGATCAATATGCACCCCATCTTTCGATATCACATGTCCAAGGAAAATCACTTCGTGAAGCTAGAATTCACATTTGTTGAATTTGGCATAAAGCTCCTTCTCTCTCAATATTTGCAACACTCTCTTGAGGTGTTCCTCATATTCCCCTTCACTCTTGGAATAAACCAGAATGTCACCGATAAACATTATGACAAAATGATCCAGATACTCTTTGAAGACTCTATTAATAAGATCCACGAATGCAGCCGGAGCATTGGTCAATCAGAAGGGCATGACCAGAAACTCATAATGCCCGTAACGTGTCCTGAAGGCTATCTTGTTCACATTAGACTCCTTGATTCTGAGCTGATGATAGCCTGACTTGAGATGAATCTTTGAAAAGACCCTTGCTCTCTACAACTGATCAAATAGATTGTCAATTTGGGGTAGAGGATACTTGTTCTTAACAGTCACTTTATTGAGTCTCCGGTAATCGATGCACATACGCCATGTCCCATCCTTCTTCCTAAAAAACAGAACCGGCGCTCCCCATGGTGACGAACTTGGCCTTATATACCCCTTCTCTAACAGTTCCTCCAATTGTTCCTTGAGTTCCTTCAGTTTTGCTGGAGCCATTCTATACGGTGGTATAGAAATGGGTGCAGTTCCGGGAATCAAGTCAATGGCAAACTCGATTTCTCTCATCGGTGGCAAACCAAGTAAGTCCTCTAGGAACACATCTGGAAACTCCCTTAGTACTGGAAGATCCTCTAACCTCCCTTCATTCCCCTCAGTGTCCATAATGTGTGCCAAGAAGGCTTCACACCCTTTTCCCATCATTTTGTCAGCTATCAAAGCCAAAATAAGTCTTGGCGATTATATTCTCCTATCTCCTCAGAAAGTCACCTTCTCTCCATTTCCCATATCAAATTCTACCACCTTGAGGCTACAATCCAACTTTGCATGATACTTCTCCATGGCATCCATACCCAGTATCACATCTAAACCCTTCAGCTCAAAAGACAATAAGTCTACTACCAATCTAGCACCCTCAATAATCAGTTCACAATCTCTATATACTTGAATTATTATCACCTTCCTCCCTAAAGGAATACTAAAAATCAACGGACTATCCAATGGAATCAATTTAACATCATGCAAAATCATGCTTGCAGAAACATATGAATAAGTGGCGTCAGAATCAATCAACACATATACTGCATAATTGAATAAGTGAGCCATACCTGTGACAACTTCCAGTGCGGCTATAGCTTCCTCCCTTGTCATGGCAAATACCCTTGCCTGTGCCTAGCCTCTTGGCCTTCCTGGAGGAATAGCCTTCCTTGCAGCTTCAGAACTGGCCACTTCATTGACTGGCCTGGTCCCCCAAATTTCTACCGTCCTTGGGGCTTGCAACTGCGATCCCTCTTGCCTTGTTGCTTGGGGACAATCCTTGATCATGTGTCCCTTCTATCCGCATCGGAAACTTGCTCCAAATAACTTAAAGCACTCTCCTTTGTGAAGTTTCCCATAATGCTCGCATTGGGGGTTTGTATATCTGCTCCTTCCCGTCCTTCTAGTGCCTCCTACATTTGAGGCTTGCCCTGAAACTGCAAGTACTTGCTTGCTCTTGGCAGGGCCACTACTCCCCACTTCACTCCGAGTGTGGTAGCTCTTTGTACTCCTCTCAGGCATTGGAGCACTCATTCCCTTCTTAGAAGATTGCTCCTGATTCTTCCTCTTCCTGCTCACTTCATTCTTTATATTTTCTAATTTTTTCACCTAGAGGGCCGCATCTACCAATAGCTAGTAGTCACAGAAATTATGGATTAGCGCCTTCTCCTTGATCCCCAGATGAAGTCCTCCCTCAAATTTGTGGCATTTATCTTCCTCATTGGCAACAATGTTGGCCGCATACCGTGATAACTAGGTGAACTTCAACTCATATTCACTCACACTCATGTCCCTCTGTGTGAGATTTAGAAATTCTTTGGCCTTCTCTTGGATATAGATCCTCGAGGAGTATTTCCTCCTGAAGGCTTTAAAAAATTCCCTCCATGTCAATACTGGCCGTATGTCTTGACTGTGGGGCACTGACTCTCACCAATGGAGTGCATCCCCCTGTAGCAAGCTGACTGCATAGTCTAACTTCTCTTCATCAGAGCACTTCATATGAATCAGGACTCTCTCGGTCCTCTTCAACATGCTTCAGCCTCTTCAGGGTTGGTAGTCCCGTTAAAGTCTACAACTTCATACTTACGGAGCTTATCATACTGCCCAGTCCTCTCCATTGGAGCTTGGATTGGAACTTGAGAACCTTGATCCATGGCGTAAGTGAAAGCTTGAGCGAAGGCTTGAAAGAACCGGGGATCCATTTGAGGCATCGGAGGAGGCAGTGGAGGCACCTCATGCTGCACACTGGGTGCCTCAGAGTCTGGAGCAGAATGTGTCCCCGCATCTTGTGGGACATACGATTCATCCGTGCTCCCTTGGCGAGAGCCAGATCGAGTCAGAGCTCCTTGATTTCTTTTTTGAGGTGGCATTTCACTCCTTCAATTTAAAATCATTCAAAATCTCTAGTTCATGCAAAACAATTTCAAATCATGTAAAACAATTCAAAACAATGCAAGTTGTTCATTTAAAAATAATGCATGTTCATTTCATGGTTGAAAACTACCGACCTCAAAGCCTAGGATATCCCTTAACCTAATTGCTCACCTGGACCTAAACCTAGTTGCTTTGAATAATATGTTGAACCCCGTTTCTGGAGCCCAACATCCGGAGTCATAAACCTTGAGCTTATAACCCTATAGGGTTATTCCAAAGAACTCTTTTTGGCCGTCATCTCATAAGGGTGGTGTGCCCACACTAGTAAATCACCAAAATCAAATTGACTACTTCAAAAAAATTGTAGCTCCACATCTCTAGTTTAATTTGAAGCAAGAACTATCTGAATTTAAACTTTATAGAAGAAGTTATGCTTGAAAAGCCAAAGTATGTTCATACCTCAGTCATGCTCTTCCAACTGACCCCTCACTTTCTCTCCATCAAACTTTCTAAAATCAACTCCAAAAGATCCCAAATTTTCATGGAGAGATAGATACATGTGTTAGCAAGCTATTGATTTAAGAATCACTTCATTCGGAGGTCGGATGAGGAAGTTATGGCCATAAGAATCCAACATGTGTAAGTCCTTAATCATTTTATATCTGTCATGGAGAAATTTCCATAACTTTTGCTACATATGTCTTATTGAGTTCGTTATTGGATTAATTGAACTAAGAATTCTAGATCTACAACTTTTATGAAGCCCAAAGAGTGAGATTTGGCCATTTAAGAGGTCAAAAAATTGCAATTTACTGAAACTATCCTATGAATGTTTGTTTAATGGACATCTATGTCCGTTTAATGGACATTGTCAGGGTTGGAAGCCATTTTCACCCAAGAAGGTCCGTTAAATGGACCTAAAAGTCCGTTTAATGGACATGGTAGAAGTTGGGGTCTTTTTGACCCATGAAGGTCCATTAAACGGACCTAAAGTCTGTCTAACGGACATGGGGGTTTCCTAAACCCCTCCAAAGCCCCTCCAATGCTTCCTACATCCATTCTAACTTCATATTCACTCATAATCTTCCCAATTTCACTTCTTCTAATGCAATAACACTCATAAACATTCAATTACCAATTTGAGTGCATCAAACTCCCAAAGTTGAAACCTAGCTTAGCCCTCTTTTCTTTCTCTTCCTTTCTCCTACACGACACTTTCTCTCCTCTCTTTTCTCCAAATTTTGTTTCTTCTTCTTCTAACACAAGCCAACGAGTTTTACTCTTACTCTTATACCCTTAATGAGCATCAATGTCAATTTTGCCCTTCCTTTAAAGCCTTAAGACTTTACAACTTAAGTGATCTTCCTAAACTAACCCTCATGCATAATTTACCACCTTAACTTTAATTTAATTCACCTATGTCACCTAATCTCATTCATATTAACATGTTAATTAATTCCAACATAATTTAATCTAGCAATACCCTAAAATAATCTAATCATGCGTACTTATCAAGAAAATTTTTTTGGCAGCCAATAGATTAAGTTTGTTGCCTGAGATGATTGAGGAACTTTACTGCCTGGTTGAGGACTGGACTCTCCAGGTGAGAGCTATTTCCCTGCTATATCTGGAGTTCAACTGGGTTGTAATCAGTTGCTCTCTTATGCTTATTATGATAAGCTATAGAGTAGAAGATAGGGGATTTGTCTTCTGCTGGAACCTTCGTTGGTTTCTTTCCTTCCAGATTTCTTGAGAGCAAGTAGCTGCTGATATTAGGATCACATCTATGTCAAATTTAGAAACAGATAAGTGGGGCAGCTCTAGTAGTAGCTCATAGAGTCTGTACGATAATTGATTTTTAGTACTTAATCTAAGGATCTTTGTCTAAATTCCTTTAGAGTAATCACACTCAAAGAAAATATGATCCCTAATCTCTTCCTTTAGATTACAAAGAATGCACATCCTTGAAGAGTTTAGGAATGGAAGCCTGTCCATAGTATTGAGTCTATTCAGCATTACCAGCTATAGCAGGAAACTATTTTTAGGTCTCAGAAACTTGTTCCAAACCATAGAATACCATTATACTCGATTCAATATCCCCACCATCAATTTCTTGGCTTCCTGCATTGTAATTTATGAAATTGGAATCCCCTGCGATAAATAAGTATCCTTTTCTCTAGGCCTACGGATCTGTGGGATGGATAATATTCTAATTTCATCCAGTGATAGTAACCATCTTCCATCTTCCATGATTTCCTTAAGCTTGGTATTCCTAGGAAATCTTTCCAGTAAGTTTCTTGCCAACGGATTGTGGATCAATGCACCTTGTTCAGTCCAATTATCATACCACAGAAATGATCTTTCCCCATCACCTACTCGGCAGGAAATATGCTGTTGTACATCCTCCTTCATTTTCAGAATTTGATTGAAGAACCAAGTATAACTATTTTTGAAAGTTAAAGCCCAGAAACTCCTCTCTTTTAGTATGTAAACATGAATCCATTTTATCCACATAGACTGCTTATCACTGAAAATTCTCCAAGTCCTTTTAGTCATAAGTAGGTGGTTCTTTTTGGTAATTGACTCTAGCCCCTATCCCCCTTTGTCTTTTGGTTGACAAATACTTGACCACTCCTATTCCCCCATAGGAATTGTTTCATCATTCTTTCAATGGTTTTGATAATCCCTTTGGAAAAAAAAAGAGATAGGAGCACCAGTAATTGTGCATTGATGAAATGACAGACTTTAATAGCTGAAATTTCCCTCCATAGGATAGAGCTCTATTTGTCCATGAACCCAATCTCTTTTTTATTTTTTCAATTAGAGGGATACATTCACAATACCTGAGTCTTCTAAAAGAGATTGGTATACCTAAATAAAGGAGAGGAAGCTGATTTATTTCCATTCTAGTGACTATTTTCAAAGCATTTGCTAAATGACCATCACTTTTTGAAAGGATAAAGTAGCTCTTTTGAAAATTTATTCTCGGCCCTGACATGTCCTTGAAAGATTTGAGAGTATTCATCAGTAGTGTGACTGAGTGAACATTCGCCTTGCTAAGGAGGATTAGATCATCTGCAAAACATAAGCTAGTTAGAGAAATCTTCTTACATTTTGAGTGAAATTTGAAGCCTGGATCGTTAGTCAACTTGTGCTTTAGCATTTGGGTTAACACCTCCATAAAAATTAGGAATAGGTCAGGGGACAATGGATCCCTTTGCATAAGTCCTTTTTGACCTTTAAAAATCTTCGTAAGACTCCTATTTATTAGAATTCTAAAAGCTATTGTTGTAATGCATTCACGGATCCACTTTAAGAATCTTTGAGGAAAACCCATAATCTCCATATTTTGTAGCAAAAAACTCCAATTCACACTATCAAAAGCCTTCTGTAGATCCACTTTGATAGTGCAGTTATGAGGTCTTTTCCTGCGGTTGTACCCCTTCAAAAGCTCCTGAACTAGCTTATTTGCCAAGATTTTTGCAATAATCTTGTAAAGAAAATTTGTGTAGGAGATAGGCCTAAAATCAGTCCAAAAGGTAGGAGTAGAGTGTTTAGGAATTAGGCAGATAAAGGTGTTAATCTCCTTTAGCATTACCCCCTTTTGGAAAAATTCAAGCACTACTTCTTTAACTATCCCTCCCACCATAGGCCATGATTTCTAGTAGAAAAAACCATTCAATCCATCTAGACCTGGGGCTTTTAAGTCATTCACTGTAACAACCACCCTTTCTATTTCTTGAATAGTTACTGGCCTGACTAGAAAGGAACTCATGTCTTCAGGAATACGTGCATAAACAATCTGCCTAAGTTTATCTCATGTTACTGAAGATGTTGCCTCTATGCCTAGGAGATTCTTATAATAAAGAAAAGCTTCTTTAGCTAATCCTTCTTGTCCAGCCACAATTACCCCATCTTCAGATGTAATGGAGGTGATTTTGTTAGAATTCTTCCTTGCTTGCACTGAATTAAAGAAGAATTTGGTGCATTTATCCCCATCATTTAGCCAAGAAACTCTAAATCTCTGCTTCCAAAGTAAATAATCCTTTAAAGCTTCCTTTTTTACCATGACTAGAGAGTCATCAATGGGGGTTTTAGCCAAAGTTGACTGTATATCTGATAATTTGTCTCTAGCCTCATCAATTTCCTTCGTGAGATTTTGTCCTCTATGAGAATTGAGGAGTTTCAATTCTTGCTTAATAGATTTAGTTTTTGGAGAAAAATTATTGTTTTGTACCAAAACAAACATGCTCCAAGCCCTGAGAAATAGCTTCACAGAATCCCTCCCTAATGGCCAAGAAGTTATTAAACCTGAATGGGTGACAAACTTTTTAAGTGTTGAACATATTGTCTATCTATATAGGAGTATGATTAGAAATACCCGGGTACAAAAATTTTGTTGTGCTTCTTGGGAAAGAATGCAACCAATCCACATTCACTAACGCCTTGTCTAGTTTTTTTCTAATATGCCAAGTAAAAGTCTGCTTATTAGACCACGTGAACTTGTGTCCTTTAGATTTTAGATCTGTTAACTCTACCTCCTGCATACATTCATACATGTCTGAAGAATAATTGCATAAGTTGCAATTACCTTCTTCTTTAGGTCGATATAAAGTGGTGTTAAAGTCACCACATACTAACCATGGTGATTTTATCGAGTGCTTGAGTTGGGATTGCATTCCATAGTTCAATCAGTTGAAAACTAAGGTTAAGACCATACACAAAAGTAGCAAACACCCTAGAATTTTCCATCTTAAAGTAGATCAATGTGTGAATATACTGCTGATGTGATTCAATGACAGTCACCTCCACTAAATCTTCCTTATAGACAATAATAATTCTCCCATACACATGGTTGTGATGGTTTGATAAAATTTTTCATTTCCTACCTAAGCAACATAACTTGTTCATATTTATTTCCTTAATTTTAGTTTCCCAAAGACAAAAAACCTAAGGCTTCTCCTTTGGGACAAAATCCCTTAGAGCATTCAGCTTAGAGGGATTATTTATTCCACGTACATTCCAAACTATCACTGTCATGGAATATTGTTTTTACCCTTGGAGCCTTTCCTACTGCTCCTATTGCTTTTCCTTGAGGCCACCTATTCATCCTCTAGAGTTCCACCTTTCGGTGGAACTGACTATTGAGAGTTGTGGTCCTGCTATTGGGGAAGTGATTCCCCTTCTATTGATGTTGTGTCTCCAATTTCCTGTCCATTAACTTCCTTATCCATCTAAATATTGTTTGTATCCCCTGAAGGAATCAATTCCTCTCCACTGCCTTTATCCAAGTTTTGGCCATGTTTTCCTTGGCTATATTCCGATTGAATTAAGTAACAATCCCTTCTATAAAGTTGTTTTTCAATGTCTTAAGTTTTTAATGATTCCAAGATCATTCAATTTGGTTAATGATTCTATGAGTTACGCTCAAAATACCACAGAATTTATACATTTGAAATTTTGGCTAATGCATGATCATGCATTTAAATTGTACACCTTATATTTCTCAATTACAATATCCAAAAATTACAAACGTTATACCAATCAAAAGCTAAGAGAATAAGCTATAGATTTTGTGAAGACACCTTTGTTCGATTCAGCCTACATTAATACAGTTTATTCAATAACAAGACCTGATTTCTGCCCCTGGTGGTGCTACTACCTAAGCCAAGACTTACTTTCAAGCTAAATTTCAAGACCCTTAAGAATAGAATTCAAATTCAATTTCTACTTAACATTTTTAGCCAAATGTCTCTAGTTCAATTTAAAACAAGAATCATTTCATTTGGAAATCTACAAATCAAAATATAGCCAAAAT
>JAOSBK010045305.1:0-18997 GCA_027568895.1 Erythroxylum shatona | reverse complement strand
TCTTGCTTCTTGCTTCTTGCTTCTTGAAAGAAACGGTTATTCAGTTGAGTTCTGTAACTAACTCGAACTGATTCTTGCGTCTGCTTTTTATTTCTTCGTCTGCTTTCTATACTTCGTCTGCGTTTTCATTCTTCGTCTGCTTTTTATTTCTTCGTCTGCTTTTCATTCTCCGTCTGTTTTTCTACTTCGTCTGCTTTTCTACTTCGTCTGCTTTTGCATTCTCCGTCTACTTTTTATACTTCGTATTCTCCGTCTGCTTTTTTACTTCGCATTCTCTGTCTGCTTTTTATGCTTCGCATTCTCCGTCTGTTTTTTTCTACTTCGTCTGCTTTTCTACTTCATCTGCTTCGTCTGTGTTTTCATTCTTCGTCTGCTTTTTTATTCCTTCGTCTGTTATTCATCAAAATCATATATGTGAAGTCATTTTGACTTAACACAAAACATAGTAATTCCTACATGAGATAACTTTGGTAATCTCAAGTCTATGGATCAATTTTACAACCATCATAAGGAGATAATCGACAGACACATAAGTAATGTTCCATTTGGGATTCTCATAATTGGGTCAGTTCAGTGAGCTTATTCTCTAATAAGCACCCACATGTTTGTTTAAATATCTCCACACTTTAATCTATGAGATCAATTACTTTCTTCATAAGAAAGAAACAAATATTGTTGGACCCCGAAAGTTTCTTAGAAGTTAGAGCTATTAATGAGAAATTTTGACAAGAATAGTCTTGAGTAAAGAGCAAAATGATGAAAATTCTTGAACCAAGAAATGATAGGCAAGAGTAAAGTAGTGAATGAGAAATATGGATAGATTCATATCTTGCTTTGGTGTTTTTTTTTTATGGATAAGAGATTTTAAAATGGGAAAAATTAAGGTGAAAGTTAGAAGCAATAATGAAGTTGAATTTGTGTAGTAAGTTGATAAGGAATACGTATATATATGTATGTTCTATTATTGGTGTTCATGATTAAGCATGGACTATATTTTCTTTATGGATGATATTGATTTAAAATGTAGTTGAGAATGAGGAGTAAATGAAGTAGAAAAGGTGATCTTTGTATGATTTGTGTTAAGGAAAGATTGTGAAACAAAATAGGTGTTGACCTAGAAAATGTTCACGTGATGATGCTTCAGTCTTTTAGCCACACCTTTTTCTTTAGTTATACAAACGAGATGATTCTTAATTTGGATTAAACTAGAAACATATGGCTACATTTCTTATGAAGATATAGAATTCAAATTCTATCTTTAAGAATCTCAAAATTTGTCATGAAGTTGAGAATTGGGTGTAGTACATTGGATGAATGTAAATTCATGTTTTAAATTCGAGGGCAATGCTAGATCGATCTAGGCTAGATTAGAGAAAGTTGTCTTCTAAGAAGTTGTAGGTCTTTCTTTTAGCTTTCCAACAGTATATAGTATGGAATTTTTGGTTTCTGGGTTAAAAGTTATGGTCTTTATAAAGGAAGATGCATCTTCTGTCTTTTCGCTTCTTCTAAGTTTTGCTCTTTCTATGTTTTGCTTCTTTTATGTTTTTTTTCTTCTGTGTTTAGCTTCTTCTGCCTTTTTGTTTTTTCTGTGATGACATCATCTTCTTCTGTGTTTCTTCTGTGATGACATCATCTTCTTCTGTGTTTTGCTTCTTTTGTGATGACGTCATCTTCTTCTGTATTTCTTCTGTGATGACGTCATCTTCTTCTGTGTTTTGCTTCTTCTGTGATGTTGTCATCTTCTTCTGTGTTTTGTTTCTTCTGCCTCTTTGTTTCTTCTGTGATGACGTCATCTTCTTCTATGTTTTGCTTTTTCTATTTTTTTTGCCTGACCTATCTTCTGTTTCATTTTCGACCCCTCTAACGATAAAATCTATCTTAAATGTCTTTATGAAAGTTGTAGATCTTGAAGTTCTCCTTCGAAGCATATAATGAACACCTTAATCCTATATCTTTATGGAAAGTTATAGCAATTTTTCCACTTCTTCTGTCTTTTTCCATTAGTCTTCTTTTTGTCTGTGCCTATTTTTCTACCAATATTGACCCTCAGAAGATAGAATCTGTCTTTGAAGTCTGCAAGAAAGTTGTACATCTTGAAGTTCTATTTCGAACCATATAAATAATACATTAATATGATATCTATAGGGAAAGTTATATTAATTTTCCCACTTCTTTTGTTTTTTTTCATTCGTTTGCTTTTTCCTTTGGCTTCGTCTAATCCTATTGTTTGGTCTATTTTGACCCTTCAGATGATAAAATCTGACCTCCAAGTCTTCTTTAAAGTTGTATATCTCAAAGTTCACTTTGAAATCATCCTAAGATAATCTTAATCCAACATCTCTAGTCAAAGTTATGCCTTTTGTCCCGAGATAAGTTTGATTTGATTGAGGACCAAATCTTGTTTGATTCTTTCGGCCAAAATTTTGCTATCCGACCTCCAAATGAAGTGATTCTTGAACCCTTATATTCCTAACACTTTTCTTTTACATATCCATGAAAGGTCATAGATTTTGGTATGGATGTGAAAAAGATGTATTAAATCAAGTAAGGGTATCGATCGGAAGAGTAGGAACTGGATATTTTACTAAACATGATTCATAATTTTGATGATTTCTAGATCTATAGAGCTCCGAATAAGATGATTCTTATTTCAAGATAAACTAGATACTTGGAGCTATAAATGGTATGCAGAAGTTGAAATCTAATTCAGTTTCTAAGATGTTTAAATTTTAGATAGAAGTTGTGCATAGTATACTAATTTGGACAAGAGTAGTCCAAAAAATATTTGAAGTGTATCTTTCGAATCACTAAACGAAATGGATTGATTTTGGTGTCATTGGAAACTTAAGACAAGGGAGAACACTTTTCTAGATGAAAGAGTTATGTTAGAATATTCAAGGGTGCTTTTGTTAAGACACATAAATATAAAAGACATAAGGTATAAATGGAAGGACAAATGGGACATTTCTCAATCATTAAGGGCATAATTGGAAGAAGAAGTGTTGTCTTGCTTATAAATGAAGAAGAAAAACGTGAATGGAAGGATAAGAAAAAGAGAAGAACGAAAAGTTAAGACAAAAGAGAGAGAAATACAAAGAGAAGAAGAGAAAGAGAGAAAGAAGAGAAAACAAGCTAGGATTTCAATTTCCCTAGCCTATAAGAGAGATTTTGAGGTTGTTCAAGAAAAGAGAAAGGTAGAGAAAGAGAAGAGCTTTCGTTTGAGCCAAGAATCTCTTCATTTAGTGAAGAATCAAGTCGATCAAAGAGACTTATTTCAATTAGATCAGCTCATAGAGTACACATTAAAGATACAATAGGAAAGAGCATTAGGTACCTCAGGTTGTTTGCAAAGAAAAGAGACATTCCGAGCAAGTTTATACGCAAGGAAATCAAGGTAGGTTACATGTTTATAATAGAAGTAATGAGCCTTAAATGTTTTCTATAAAATCAAGAGAATAAAATGATTTCAAATTTCTTCATAATTGTTGCATCTATTGCTTTTAAATGATTTGAGAAATCCTTATATGTTCAGTTTATGAGTTTTGTTGATGAATTTCAAAATAAAGATGGAAATACATTGAAACATTTTATGTATGCCCTGAAAATATCTGGCATTTTGATTTGAATGGAAAGAAGAAAGAGCATGAAAAGTATGAAAGTATAAAAACATTTTGGTAAAATTATTCTGAGCATGATTATGTTCTTCGGTTTGGGCGAGAGTGGAACCGTTCTGTTTGTCACGTGCACGTTGACAGGAGCTTTCTCCCGGCTACTTGCTTATGGCATATAAGCTCCGAAATTGGAATCATTCTATTTATGGGGTAAACTTCGGTTTCTCCATTCTGTTTCTAAGGAACCGTCGAGCCATTTGTTTGTGCATTGCATCTTTTCATAGTCATGAATGGTGCATAATTGAGTGTGTGTGATGATATTCAAACTAATAATTGTTTGAGTTAAGATTGTGAATTTGTTGAAAATTTGAGTACTATGCGCTTTATAAATTTTTTATGACAAGTAACACATTTCAAAGATTTTGCTTATTCTTCATTATAAACTTGTTACCCATGAGCTTTTAAGCTTACCCCTTCTTGTCCCCACCTCCAAGTGATGAGCAAGAGATGGAGTGAAAGAGAGTCAAGGCATCAGTTCAAATTTGCTTATGTTGCATTTTGAGTTAGTTTTGGAAAACACAAGGCTTTGGTCACTTTTCAAGAGTTTATATTTCATATAACTTTTATATTTTGAGTATTTGTGATTATGTTGTAATGTGGATTGAAAGGCCATTGTGGCTTTGTAAAAACCTTTTGTTTTGAGGATATTGAAATGTGAATGATGAAAATTAGTTGTATATAAGGTATTAAAGAGTATGATGAAGTAAAGATATGAGAGTCCTATGATACTTCCGCCAGAGTTGGACTTCGCTTTTAGAAATAGGATTCATCATTAAGGTAATGAGTATGTTTTGATGTTAATTGTCATGGGCACGCCACCCTTATGGGATGATATCCTTTTATCTCTACGAGTGATCAACTTGTTGATATGCTTACTAAGGGTTTGTCTGGAGCAGCATTTCAACGATTTATCTCTATGCTTGGAATGGATGACATCCATTTACCAGTTTGAGGGGGAGTGTGGGAAAATTAGTTGCTAACTTCTAGGGATTTGAATGTGGGAAAATCAGATCCTAATCTCTAGTGATTTATTTTGCTATTGCATAGGGATTTTATTTCGTATGGATTTTATTCCATCTGCATATACTAGGATCACACTTATATAAATAGAGATGTAGTAGTTTTGCTAATTAATTCAATACAACAAGAATTATTGAGTTCACTTTTTTCGCACTAATGCACATACCTTATGGTACATACCGTCTCGTCAAAGTGTATGCTTCTCAAGGAATGTACACCAATCCCCACGTCCTAGTTCACAACACCATCCATCTGACACCTGAAAATCTAGATAGACAACATATAAAATTTCATAATTGGAAGAAGAAGTGTTGTCTTACTTATAAATGAAGAAGAAAAATGTGAATGGAAGGATAAGCAGAAGAGAAGAATGAAAAGTTAAGAGAAAAGAGAGAGAAATACAAAGAGAAGAAGAGAAAGAGAGAAAGAAGAGAAAACAAGCTACGGTTTCAATTTCCCTAGCCTATAAGAGAGATTTTGAGGTTGTTTAAGAAAAGAAAAAGGTAGAGGAAGAGAAGAGCTTCCGTTTGAGCCAAGAATATCTTCATTTAGTGAAGAATCAAGCGGATCAAAGAGACCTATTTCAATTAGATCAGCTCACGAAGTACACATTAAAGATACAACAGGAAAGAGCATTAGATACCTCAGGTTGTTTACAAAGAAAAGAGACATTCCAAGCAAGTTTATAAGCAAGGAAATCAAGGTGGGTTTCATGTTTATAATCGAAGTAATGAGCCTTAAATGTTTTCTATCAAATCATGAGAATAAAATTATTTCAAATTTCTTCATAATTGTTGCATCTATTGCTTTTAAATGATTTAAGAAATCCTTATATGTTCAGTTTGTGAGTTTTGTTGATGAATTTCAAAATAAAGATGGAAATACATTGAAACATTTTATGTATGCCCTGAAAAATATCATGGCATTTTGATTTGAATGGAAAGAAGAAAGAGCATGAAAAGTATGAAATTTTAAAAGCATTTTGGTAAAATTATTCTGAGCATGATTATGTGCTTCTGTTTGGGTAAGAGTGGAACCATTCTATTTGTCACGTGCATGTTGACAAAAGCCTTCTCTCGGCTGCCCGCTTGTGGCATATGAGCTCCAAAATTGGACTCATTCTGTTTATGGGGTAAACTTCGATTTCTCCATTTTGTTTCTATGGAACCCTCGAGCCATTTGTTTGTGCCTTGCATCTTTGCATAGTCATGAATGGTGCATAATTGAGTGTTGTATGATGATATTCAAACTAATAATTGTTTGAGTTAAGATTGTGAATTTGTTGAAAATTTGAGAACTATGCACTTTATAAATTTTCCATGACAAGTGACACATTTCAAAGATTTTGCTTATTCTTCATTATAAACTTATTACCCACGAGCTTTTAAGCTCACCCCTTCCTAACCCCACCTCCAGGTGATGAGCAAGAGATGGAGTGAAAGAGAGTCAAGGCATCACTCAAAATTTGCTTAGGTTGCATTTTGAGTTACTTTTGAAAAACACAAGGCTTTAGTCACTTTTCAAGAATTGGTAGTTCATGTAACTTTTGTATTTTGATATTTGTGATTATGTTGTAATGTTGCTTGAAAGGACATTATAGCTTTGTAAAACCTTTTTGTTTTGAGGATATTGAAATGTGAATGATGAAAATTAGTTATGATATTTCCGCAAGAGTTGGGTTACGGCAACGTTGCCTAACATTTATGGTATCAGAGCCCAGTATTAGGATCTTATATGGGCATTTTTTGAAATAGGTGTCAATTAGACTAGTGAGAAGGAAAATGATATGCTAGAATGTGAGAAAAGGAAAGTTTGTGGATGTTTTAGAAATAAGAAATACGGCGTAGTCCGATATGTTAGATATAGATGTAGTATCTATGGTTGTGTCAGCGAATGAAGTAATAGAATTTCGAGAGGATATGTACTTGAATTGGTACGGATGTGAAAATATTTCCATGAATTGACTTAAGAAGAGATAGGGATAGGGTAAAGAACGACAAGATTTAAGGTGTACAAGCAAAGTGGAATGGAAGGGTTAGACTCTAAATTTATGATCAAGTATAAGATTGTGTTAATGAATTTGAGATTTGAATATCAAGATTGTTATATATTTATACTCCTAAATTGATTAAGAATGTATGTATGGAAAGTGGAACAAAAGATAGTGATATATGTAGTAGTTCTAAAGGTTATGTCGACTAGTTATTGTGAGTACATATTTGATAATGTGGTTAAATTGGTGAAAAATATGATTGAGTACATATGAGAGCTACATTTGGATATGGATAAGAGATAATCAATGATCCCTATAGTTAAAGATTACGAGATGAATCAGAGTAACGAGATGGAAGTATAGTATAAATGATTGTAGCAAGAAATTTTCTCTCTCGAAGAATTTTTATTTGGGTTAAGCAGGTCAAGTAGTTTATATTAAGAATGATCAATACAGGAACCAATCAGAGATGAATATGTAGTGAATTAGAAGTAAATATTGGAGTCATATCCCTAGTGGAGACTCAAGCATAAAAGGTAGAGTATGCTACTGATAATGTATGTATTTTTCTTGATGAAAAGTATCCAACTAAATAAGCGGATTTTAGAAAATTGAGAAAACACTATTGCTAATATGAGAACTTAGATCCACATTATATTTTATGACAATATGCAAAGGAGATATAAATTAGATTTTCATGAATGTGTTACCAAAGTAGGAAGTTAGTTGCAAATAAATTGAAATGTGAGGAGAAACTACTATGAATGAGCAAGCATTAGATTAAGCTAATGTGAAATATGAAGAAATCTAAAAAAAGTGGAGAAAATCATTTAAGAAAGTGAATGATTAAATGAGTGATTGAATGATCGAGTGAGTCTTTTGACTATGATCATTTGAAAGAAATTATTCAAGTGAAGAAGTTACTAAGGAGACTAAGGAAAACATAAGACAATGTTACCTCTTTGTGATGCGTTTTTATTCGGTTACTTAGCTACATCACATTCTCAACTGGCTACTAACTCTATTCATAACCCGAAGGCCAGGGGAATATTTATTTTAGTTAAAATTATACAACCTTTTTTTAACATGAAAATTTGCCTACCTTATTGCTTTAGCTAATCATTTTCATGAAAATGTACTAATAATGCTACTTATTTGATTGGACTAAAATTATAAATGAGTATCGCAAATTCCTAGGGTGAATGCACTAACATCGTATCCTAATTAACCAACATATTTAGCCCTCAGTAACTTAGTTATTGATTTCACAAGCTAATAAATTTCCATAACCTAAAAGACTATATTTAAGGCTAAATCTATTCTGTTAAGTCCTAGCCATTGACGCATTCACAATTTACATCATGCAACCTAAACAAACTATCATACAATATACAAAATTTGTACTCAAGATAAAAACAAACAGCCCGTCCCACACTTGAATAACACATTGTCCTCAATATGAAAGGGTACACAAACACACTGGGGGAAATAAAACATAAAATATGAAAACATAAGAAGAAAATACTAAAAAAAATGAAAAGAGGAAGTGTTAGAACACAAAACCATCTTGGTGACTGAGGTAGTAATGTGTTGGAAGTAGAGACCAAATGCACTTGATGCCGGACTTGTTTCCTTATCTTATGATTGCTTTAAAAATAGTAAGAGAGTTAGCACTCTAAAACATTCCAAATCATTAAGAATTTATTTTTGAAATTTAAAACAAATCTAACTATGCTACAATTTAAACCTAACTACCAAATGTGCTAATTTTATGGTCATTAGCTTGACCTTGTATCATTGGAAACTCAGCTGGGATTAATTATGAGCAGCTTGCTTCCACTCTTTTCATTCAACATCATTTTTGTAGCCTATAAGTAAGCTACATATTGTAAAATGAACAGAAGGACAACATTCAGTAATGTTTTTATCGTTAACAAACTGTCAATAAAATAGGGAATAATGAAACTCCCTGAATCTTCCATTAAATCCAACAGTTTGTCCTATAAGAAGGTGAGTTGCTCTCTTTCTTCCTTAATCACCTTCGTCTTCTCTATTTCTTCTTCTTCACGAACAAATACTTTCATAGCTTCTTTAAACTCGATGTCTGTTGACCGCATATCGTTATGTTAGTCAAAATAAAATAACTAGACTTACTATTATAGCAGTGGTAAGTCTAGGTCGATGCCACAGAGAGTGTGTATAAAGTTTATGAAATGAAATTAATTGGTATTTAGGTTTAACGGGGGATTTTGTATTTTTGAAAGAAGAAAATAAAATGAAATTAACTAATAGAAACAAAGTAAAGAAAACATGCAAAAAAAAAGATAAAAGTGGCGAATTTAGTAAGGACCTGGTTCTTTGGTTCAATCTCGGACTATACCCTAATTAAGCAAATTTCCTCAATTTGTTGTTCTCAAATCTCTCCTAGCAACTATTAATCGTGAGTTAATAATTAACTCGAGTTTTTCCCTTAGGTTTTGTTTAATCAAGATACGACCGTTAATTAAACCTAACCGCCGAATAACCTAGAATACGATCTCTAGATTTAATTAGTTAGTAGCATTACGAATTAGGAAAATCGATTAATCAAAGCAACAACCACATATGATGTGTCATTTAACTTAGGTCATGTTATTCCTAATGATTACGAATCATTAGTTGCTACACATAAATTTGAACATAACAATTACAGATTATATTGAAATTCTAGCAATGGATTTGCAATTGACGATTCAATGAACACATTAAAATCATCATCTCACAATACCCATTGGGTTCATACATAAATAACTGGACAATAACGAAAATCAAATTATCCATACACAATACCCAAACCAATTAACATAGAATAACACAATCAATTTCCAATGAGAGAAAGAAACAACAAATAATAAAAAATACTTAACCCGAGTCATTGGCATCGATGTTGCCTCCGAATAGACATCGTGCTTTTCTTGAAAAATGCTTTAGCCCCCATTTTACTAACCCTACTGAAGCTCCCTATGTCTCTCCTTCACTACCCAAGCTTCCTATTGTTGTTGTCTACTGTTCCCTCCTCTCGCAAGCCTCACATGTAGCTTCTCCACTATTCTGCCTTCCTCTCTTCTACTATAACCGATGGGATAATTTCATGTCCCATCAGCTGGTCCACGATCCTCTTGCAATAATCCTCCTTTCAAGCCTCTTAGTCTCTTCTGTTTTCTATGAAAAGCAGGCTTATATGTTTTCAACGCAAAACGCATGCGTTGCGTTTCTTAAAATTGCTTAACATGCTGCATTTAATGCAATTAATTATGTTAAACGCAGCGGCTGTCTATGATACGCAGACATCATTTGTGTGAAACGCAGACGTTGTCTATGTTACATAGGATGTCTGTGTGAACTTCCTTGCTATTTTACTCTATTGACGCTACCGTTTTGTTCATTATCTGCTATCGTTTTGTGCTGTTGGCTTCCAAGATTGGCCACTTTTCTTGTCTTTTCCTTTTTTTTCTCTCTTCCTCCATGAAGACAGGCAAAAATAAATCTTTGAAAAATTACCCAAATGTAATGCTTCCGACTCACTTTAATTTTTTTGCTTCAAAATTGTACCTAAATTCGTATATGAATTAAAGTGAGTATCTTAGGCATTTTTTGTGTCAATAATCGCTAATTGCAAATGATTAAATATATTAAAAATTAAACACATCAATTTCCCCCACACTTAGCTTTTGGCCATCCTCAGGCAAAGCATCAAAATTAAGCTCATTAACCCAAAACATTGACTCAATTTCTATATTTTTCCAAGACCATATAATCATAACCAAAGATAAATGATTTTCAAAAATCATAGCAAGATGTCAACATTCCAAACTTTTACTTATGATCAATCAACATTCATCATCTTCAAAAACTGAGCAATCTAATGGTAAACTCAGAAAATGTGTCTAACTAAAACATATTCATATGTATACTTAACACTCATAATCATGATAATCCACAACTTTGTATATCATTTAATTTTTCCACCACTAAAATCCACATGCAAAATTATGAATCAAAGGACTTTTCAAGGTTGTAATGTGGGCAAAGATAAGGTAAGATGTGTTTAGGTCGAGTAGCATGCAAGCCATCAAAGTTAGTGAAACAAAAAAATACTCATAAAAAACTAGGTACCATCAGCTATGACAAATGTAGCATTTATTTTTCACAACCATATTCATCTCTCATACACAAACCATATGAAGCATACATCAATCCGAAGGAATCAGTCATACAATTTATGCCAACAATACATTAAAATCACAAGAGTAAACCTTCCAAGCCAACATCTACCTTATATTCAATATACTCAAATAATACATTCATTACAATTCTAGGAAAATGCATAAACCATAAACAATTTTTAAACACATATGCAATTCCTCCCTGATACATTTATTTTAAAAAAAAATTCATTCTTTTTTCTTTTTCTTTTTCTTTTCCTTTCTTTCTTTTTTTTCTCTTCTTTCTTTCTTTCTTTTCTTTTTTTTTCTTTTCTCTTTTCTTACTTTGTTTTCCTTATAAAGGTTTAAATAAACTACATCAACATAGGAAATTCAATAATAAGACATAACAAAATATCCCAACATTAACCAACCCACATATATGTACACCCCCACACTTATACTTTTGTACATCCACATACTCACCAAATCACAAATGTTCCACTAGCTTTATGGCTTAGGCAAGACGTTTGGTTAAGTTTAATAGCATAAAATGCAGTTTATACAAAAAGAAAGACTAAAGCTCAAAGGGGTTTACCAAGGGAAAAATCATGTTAATAGGATAGGTTATTTGGCTAATGAAGTTTATGAAAAAAAAAAGAATGCCTAATCATATCCATGTTAATGCATGTGATAAAAATGTGGTCTCGAGTAGAAATTCAATGCATAATCGAGATGTATATGTCTTGAAGGTGACAAATTATCAAAAGGTAATGAGACTGATATGGATGTGTCAATTAAATAAGGCTCAAAATCTCACTAGCTTTGTCTACCATTAGTCACTACTCTTCTAAAGATAATGCCTATCAACCAATCACAAGAGTAAAAATACATGTTAGAATTGCTATGAAATTCTCTATTCAATCCACACTCTAATCATGATTATATAATCTCAAAAGCAATAGAAAACAAGAAAATGTTTGTTTCATTTGTTTTGTTTTTTTCTCTCATTTTGACTGAAAACTTAAAAATAAGTAAAACAAACAAATTCAAAAACATACATGTATATAAAAAGTAATGCGGAAATATAAAGGAAAGAAATTTACTTCTCTTGGGTTGCCTCCAATGAAGTGCCTGTGTTTAGGGTAGTTGGCTTGACTTTTTCTTCCTCCTCACGGGACAAAATTGTGATCTTCAGGTGTCACATGCAGCTCCTCCCCGGATAGGGCCTTAGTTGATCATCATCCTCATTCAGCTTCTTCCCTATCCTTATATTCTCAAACTCGACTGAGTCTATACACTCTGAAAATATTTCGAATGTCTCTTCACCATTTTCTTAATCATTTAACTCCTCCAATTTGTTATGTAAAAGTAAAGAGTTAGTTTCAAAAATAATCATAGACTCAGTACTTACCTCCGAGCTAAAAGATGTGTCCTTTTCAGCTTCGAGCTCCTTCTCCACTTCTTTGACACAAGCAATTTGTTGAGGGTTGACCTTAAAATTCTCAAGTTGCTCGTCACTTTGTAATGTTTCCACACAAATGTACATTGGGTACACCTCGGGTTGATATGGCTGCTCCTCTTCGCTTTGCGATTCTAGGTGATTGAGTCTTATTGCCATTTGACCCATTTGGTGTTCCATTCTCTGTTGGTTTGCTTTGTTCTCCTGCTGTAATTGTTGCATATCCTATTGAAATTGTAAATTGTTAGTAGCAATTTCTTAACAAGTTCTTCTAAAGATGCACCTGAATCGTGTTGGCTCTTTGAATCTTAGGCATTAGACCATGTGTTTCTTGGAAATTGCCCTCCATCCTTCTGGAATTGTAGAGTATTCTGCTGCATTTGCAAAGTATTAGCTTTCAAAATATTATTCAACTCTTTCAGAGATGGAACAGAGTCATGATAGGAAGCTTTTAGTCTGTATGAGAATTGTTGTGCGTTCTACAAATTATCATGTAAGTAATTCTGATGATTATTCCATCCATAACAAAAGTTAGGTTGATCAATCTAAACATTGTTATAGGATTGAGAATATGAGTTATAAAAGAAATTACTTCTGTCCATATCGAATTTTTTTTTCAAACTTGAAATAAAAAATGAAAAGATCACAAAATAACAGGAAAGAAATCAATTACAAACAAATATATAAAAAACACCAATAGTTCATTAACAAAAACTAAAACACCGCACTCCTCGACAACGACGTCAAAATTTGACCGCGCATTGTTATGCTGGTCAAAATAAAATAACTAGACCTACTACTATAACAGTGGTGAGTCTAGGTCAATCCCACAGAGAGTGTGTGTAAAGTTTATGAAATGAAATTAACTGATATTTACATTTAATGGGGGGTTTTTGGATTTTTGAAAGAAGAAAATACAATGAAACTAATAATGAAACAAAGTAAAGAAAACATGCAAAAAAAGATAAAAGTGGGGAATTTGGTAGAGACTCGGTTCTTTGGTTCAATCTCAACCCACGCCCTAATTAAGCATATTTCATCAATTTGTTCTCAAACCTCTCCTAGCGACTATTAATTGTGAGTTAATAATTAACCTTTTCCCTTAGGTTTTGTTTAATCAAGATACGATCGTTAATTAAACCTAACCACCGAATGACATTATGAATTAGGAAAATCAATTAATCAAGGCAACAACCACATACGATGCATCATTTTACCTAGGTCATGTTATCCCTAATGATTATGAATCATTAGTCGTTACATATGAATTTTAACATAACAATTATGGATTATATTGAAATTCTAGCAATGGGTTTGCAATTAACGATTTAATGAATGTATTAAAATTATCATCTCACAATACCCAATGGGTTCATACACAAATAACCGAACAATATCAAAATCCTGGTTATCCATACACAATACCCAAATTAATTAACCTAGGATAATACAATCAATTTCTAATGATAGAAAGAAACAACAAATAATAAAAAATACTTAACCCGAGTCGTCAGCATCGATGTTGCCTCCGAGTCGACATCGTGATATCTAGCCCTTCATGGGTCTCTTCCTAAAAAATGCTTCAGCACCCATTTTACTAACCCTATCGAAGCTCCCCGTGTCTCTCCTTTGCTACCCAAGCTTCTTATTGTTGCAACTGTGCACTCCTCTCATAAGCCTCACTTGTAGCTTGTTCATTGTTCTGCCTTCCTCTCCTCTATTGCAGCTGATGGGACAATGTTATGTCCCATCAGCTAGTCCATAATCCTTTTGCGTAAAACCTCCCTTTATGCCTCTTAGTCTCTTCTATTTGTGCTGAAACGCAAACTTATATGCATTCAATGTAAAATGCATGCGTTGCATTTCTTAAAAATGCTCAGCTGCGTTAAACGCAGCGACTCTCTGCGTTTTGTAGGCAACATTCCTTACTGCTTTACTCTGTTGGCACAACTATTTTGTGCATTATCTACTGTCGTTTTATGCTGTTGGCTTCCAATGTTGGCCACTTTTCTTATCTTTTCCTTTTTTTTTCTCTTCATCCATAAAGACAAGCCAAAATAAATCTTCGGAAAATGACCCAAATGTAATGCTTCTAACTCACTTTAATTTCTTTGCTCTCAAATTGTATCTAAAATCATATATGAATTAAAATGAGTATCTTAAGCAATTTCATACCAATAATCGCAAAGTGTAAATGATTAATTATATTAACAATTAAACATATATCATCTATTGTCATTTATTCCTCGTCCTTTTGTTCTTTAGAAGATTCAAACACATCAATTATCCTGAATGAACTACTATTATTCGAATTCTTAAATACATCATTCATATTGCATGTCACTTGGTCATCATTAATTGAAAGGTTAAGGTTCTTTTCATGAATATCTACCTAAGATTTTTCAATGTTGACAAATGATATATCAAGAATTGGTGAATAAAAGGGAGGGTTGGCATTATTTTCTTCAATTCTTCTTCGTCTCTTGGTCTTCAGTAAGGTGGGGTTCAGTTTGGTTTTCCACTGGTCCTTTTGGCTCTCCCATATTCTTAAGTGCGATAGCCTCATATTGCTCTCTTTGATATAATTCCATATTGCTCAGAGATTCTTCCACACTCCTCTTACAAAAATCACTGGAAAAACTATCTCACTTGAATCTCTAGGTTGTGAATAGAAGCAACATGATTTTTTTTACTTGATCAAATTGCTCTTCTAGCCTCTTCTGGTTCTCTTCCATGTCAATGAGCTTATCCATGATTTTGTCCAATTTTGAATCCTATGAATTGGACTCATCTTATTGAAATTCAAATAGGTCTTGATGTCCTATATGAGTACTTGCATTGTTGGACCAATAGAAATCTAGGTGGTTTTGCCACCCTGTAGTGTACATGTTCTAATAAGGATCGTTACTTCCCTAACCATATTGTGCCTCATTGTAATTCGTAAAAGTTCCTTGCTCCTTATAATATCTATCCTTCATCATTGTTCTTTCCATTTCTTCTTGGCATCTGGCTCTTCAGATGTCTCATTTCTCATTCTAAGATGTCTTGCTGTGTCTCTACTTTATGCCCCAAACCTCTTTCTCTATTTTTTAATGAAAAAGAACAAGATAGTGAAAAGGCCTTAGACTAAAGAACTAAACTAATCGCCTACCCGACAACGGCGTCAAAAACTTGATCGTAATTTTCTAATGAGTAAATTTTAACATTTAACCTTGATATTCTACAAGTGTACATGTCGTTAGCGTAGTACCTAAGATGTCGATCCCACGAGGAGGCTAATCTAATCCTAGAATCTAAGGTCGGAAACTATTAAACTAAAATTTAATAGACAATAAGTTTAAACACGAGAACTAAATAAATCAAACAACCAAATCAAATAACAAAACAATAATTGACAATTAACACTTGACCAAAACAATCAACAAACAATGATTAACAATTTCAGATTAAAATGAATATCAAATATAGGAAATTGATTGATTTTTTGAATGATGATAGCACACCTTAGAATTCAACCTAGTGAGTTAAATAAAAAAGAAAAAGGCAAAATTATCTATCTTTAATGCTAACCTAACCAATTACGATTTATCAAATTAATAGTTTTAGATGATCCTATCTCTCGAGTTATAATTAAACCCTAAAATATAAACCTAATCAGATTATGGGAAGTTCTAACCTCTCAATTAATAACCTCTCCAAAGCCTAATTAGTTCTTAAGTTCTTTAATAAACAATTGGAAACCTATATGTGATCTCTCTATGTAAGATTTACCAACCTAATTTAATTATGAATCTATTAAATTACCTACCTCTCATTAGCCCAATTTAATCATTTTTTCTCGATTCACCCTCATAGTTTATTATCAAGATATGAAGTGTAGAATAAAAGCATGGTTAATTCAATAAACACATAAAATAATCATATTTCATTAAATCAAAAATAATATTCTAAAGGTGAGTATACAACATCAATCAACAATTTAATTCTCATCAAACTATATATCCTAACTCTATCATCAAATAAAACTTAAATAAATAGGAAATAGAATTCAAATGGATGATGGGAGGCCGTGACTTTAGAAAGCTTCTTATTCCGGGAAGCACTTCAAGTTTACGTTGTCTTCCTCTTCTCTCTTCCTTCTTCTCTTTCACGATCTCTCAAAGTTCTCTCCTTTAGGGTTTCGTTGTGGTGGCTAATCAAAAGCTCTCTCTTTCTATTCTACTTGTTCTATTTATGTTCTTTTGCATTTAGGGTTGAACTAGGGTTTTTCTAAGGTCTGAAAGGTCTAAAAAATCCCTCGAAACGCAAAGTTTGGGAGTGGCTACGCATCTACTAGAAGCAGGCCATAACTGTGGCCTACATTTAAGCCTTTTATCATGATCGTGGGCTATATCTTGGGCTTCTGTCATGATCGTTGGCTATTGTGCCACGATCATGGGTCATTGTTTTAGCCAGAATGTCTTTGAAACTTCTCCGTTCTTCGATGTTGACCCTGAAATGTTAAAAACACATCAAAGTACCTCAAAAACATCATATTTAAGCTCAAATGATTGTTCCAACCTATAAAACACTTAAAACATAAATAAATGACAAACTATCACAATTCTACCCTAAACACATACTAAACAATCGAATAAACGACTAAACAATCGAATAAACGACTAAACACATATCAAACTACATGCTAAAATACAATGTATTTCACACCTATCAAGGGCCACGTTCGTGGCCTGCATCGAGCAAGCACATAGATGTTCACAAACTTGATGTTTCGATAGATTTTTTGGACCTTTCAGACCTCCAAAAAATCATAGGGTTACCCAAAACATAAAAGAGTATAAAAAGAACATAAAGAGGGGAGAAAAAGGGAGCTTTCGGGTAACCACTTTTGAAAACCATAAATAGAGAAAGAGGAAGAGGAAAAAGGAGGAAGAAGAAGTGGTCTTGACGTGCTTCTCAGATTAGGAGGTTTTTGACGCCGCTATCTTCCCAAATCATCCATTCTAAGTGTCTATTTCCTTTTTGTTTCAATTTTATTCATGTATAAAGGTTAGATGGATTGTATGATGACAGATAGTAGAATGATGATGATGTTCTATCTCTCCTTTAGGATTTTATTCTGATTTAATGATAATCTAGTTGATTGTGTTTAATGGATAAAAGTTGTGATTTGATTACATTCTTTCATAATTCAGTATTAAACTGAGAGGGTGAACTGAATGAAAAAAGATTAAATCGGATTAATGAGATTTAGGCGATTCAATAGAAAGTGTGACAAATTATAGTGGTAATTGTGCAAAGAGAGATCCCGTGTGATTTCCAATAGTTTATTAGAGTGCTTCAGATTTAATTAGGGTTTTGAATAATTTGTGAATTAAGAGATTTCTAATTTCATAATCTAGTTAAGGTTTATAAATTAATGTTTAATGGTTATAGCTTGAGAGAGAGTAATTAGCCTTAGGACAGTCTATAACTAACACTCCATTGACATATAATTAGCTAGGTTAGCATTGATGACGAATAAAATCCCCTTTCTCATAAGTTCGTAAACTCTTTGGTTGATTTCCATTGTTCATGCTTATTGTTCAATTGTTAATTCCTTCATGTTTAATTTCTGATTTATTTGGTTGAATTCATTCTCGTATATATTCTTGTTCCATTGTTTACTTTTAGTTTCATAATTTTTAGCCTTAGATAATATAGTATTAGATTAGTCCCCCTCCTCGTAAGATCGACACCTCTTATACTACAGTCACTACCTGTGCGCTTGTGGTATTAAAAGGTGATAGGATTGAATTATCTTAGGTTTTCTTATACTTTTACATGTGTTTTCAATCATATTTTTAAGATAAAATGCTCAATTTGTGTTGACTATGAGGTTAGATTTATTGATATATTTTTGAGACCAAAAAGACAATTTTCTAAAGCACATTGGAGCACATGTCTTTTTTATATTTAAGGCATAAAAAAAGAAAGAAAAATGAATTAAAAAAAAAGAAAAAAAAATAAAAATCAAATGGTTATGGGCTGCGTTTCATGCAGCGTTGCTGCGTGAAACGCAACAACGCAGCAGCGTTCACGCTGCTGCCCAGCGTTTCTTTAAAAAAACGCTGGGTATACAACGGATAGGAGGGTTTTTAACAAGTGAAATTGTCTTGTCATAGGGAACAGTAGCGGGCTGGGGGAACACTAGGGAGAAGAACGCGTGGAGGCTGAGGCGCAAACAAGGAAAAATAAATCGGCGCAGAAGGTGTTCTACCTAGCACAGTGCAGGCGCAAGCCAAGAAACTCTCCCACTTAAATGGTCTCATCAGCTACAGTACATACGGAAGAAAACAGTAAATTTGTGGGGAGCTTGCGACAGTGAGAAGAAACAAATGGGTTTTTGGCTAGGGATTTTCTGAAGTAATTTATTGGGATAGACCCATGAAGAGCTGAATGTCCCGACGTCGGTTCGGAGGTAATATCAACGCCGACGACCCGGGTTAAGTATTTTTTTAATTATTTTGTTGTTCTTTCTCTCATTAGGAATTGATTGTGTTATCCGATTTTAATTAATTTGGGTTTTGTGTATGGATAATCGGATTTTCGTTATTATTCGGTTATTTGTGTATGAACCCATCGGGTATTTTTAATTGATGATTTTAATGCGTTCATTGAATCGTTA
>JAOSBK010045285.1:0-19002 GCA_027568895.1 Erythroxylum shatona | reverse complement strand
ACCTAAATCATGTATGCACATACCAAATATGTATAAAACGAACTGTACCCATCCCATCGGTGACGGGATGTTACATTTTTTATTAATTTTAAAATATGAAAATAATTAATTTAGATTAAAAAACACATATCATGTATGTGATGTTAAGAAAACTTAAAGTTTTCCCCGAGAAATGAATTCTTCATATATGATGGAAAAAGCTCTAACTAAAAAATTGTTGCCTTTTCAATAGGAGGCGCCTTGTCCATACTTATTTTTTTTCTAAATCAGATGAAAATCCATTTTTCATTTTTACCACAATATTTTTCACAAAATAAATCAATAATTTAATTAAATAGATGTTATTTAGGGATAATTCACTTAAACTCCTCGTAATGTTTATGACAACTATAATCCATAAAAGAAGCTTCAAAATCATAAGCAATGTCCCCCATCTCTATGTCATCCTCTTTAGTCAAACTTATATTCATAAGGCAAAAGTCTAAAGCATTAGTAAAGTGAGATTTATCAAACAAAACTCCACTAACTTTCTTATAACGTGAATGCTAAAATAGATATCAATGAATAAAGGATATTTAGTAGCTTTAAACTAATTAAACTTTATTTCTTCCTCTCTAACTATCAATGTCAATTTCCCATTATTAATATCTATAAAAGTATGAACAGTAGATAAGAAAGAAGAAAAACCTTTCCAAAATCAATGGAATTTCAATACTCTCCTTCTTCTCCAAAATAATAAAGCCAATGAATGTAAACTTCCTAATGTTAACCTAAACATCCTTAAAAATTCCAATTGAATATCTCACAATTGTATAAGTAAGTTATAAAGTTACTATAATGGGTCTTAATTTTTCAATCCAAATTTTTTGGATATATAAATGAGGATTAAAACAACACTCTCCTGTAGTGTTGGTTTATGACTTACAACCAATGACTTGGTTGTAGTTTGATAACAATTATTTAAAAGTATTCTTTATCTTGTAGATATTAAGATACATGTGATAAAGTCTATAGGTAAATACACGTTAGAAACAAAATTATGATGAGATCATAATTATGAGATTCATATTGCATTTCTGCATTATCTATAAATTATTCCTGGTCATTGTTCTAATAAGACTGGCATAAAAAGACTATCATATGTTATGTTTCTTCCTTATGAAAGCAGTAGTTGATCTTTTAGAATAAACTTTTGAGATACCTAAACAAACATGTGGGTGCTTGTTAAAGAACAAGTTCGCTAAATTGACCCCACATGAGAATTCCATTAGAAACATTACTTATATGTGTATGAAAATTCTCATTATGATGATTATATAAGTGATTTTTTAACTTGAGATCACCAAAGTATCTTATATAGGGATTGTTATGTTTTGATATTATTTATAGCCTATTCTAGTAAAGAGTAGTTTAGTCGATAGTCATTAGATATACCATGAACTATATAGAGGTAGTTAAGTGATCAATATAGAATTCATCACCTTAAAGTGATCAGGAAGAATGTTTTGTTCTTGATTAGTATTGATTCAAGAAATTATTAGACAAGGTGATATGACACTTCGTAAAAGGTTTACAAATATCATTAATTGAGTCAATTACTAATGGTGGAGGACTAATATGATTGGACTTAAATATACTATACATTGGATTTATGCTTTGTGTCTAATCAAAATATTGTACAATGAAATTCTTGAATTATACAAAAATAATCATGCACGAAAAGGTTAATCAAAATCACTTTGACATTTCTAAATATCTAAATGGTCATAATGTATTGCTAGATGTCATTTATGATATATATAAATTATTTAATTAGAGAATTAAAGAGAAATTAAAGGACTTTAATTTATCTATTCCTAAATATTAAGGATATAATTTATATCTATTGCCAACATATTTGAGAACCTAATAAGTCACACACAATGAAAATATTGAAGAGAGAAAAGGTGTTTTAATCAAGTTGGACTTAATTATAAAGTTTGAAGAACTTATGACTAAATATAAGATGTTTAATAAATAGAGATCTGTAAGATATTTGATCTTATTTGGGCATAATTGGTATTTAATTAAAAATAAATCTAATTAAATTTTAATTTAATTAGAATTTAATTTTAATTAAATTACCAAAATGCCCAAATCCTATTATAATTAAGCTTAGGCTCTAAGTAGGTTAACACTTCTTTCTTAACCCTCTCTGCGATGATTTCAGAGTTTTCTCAATATGTTTTGTAGATAAAATTAGATGATAGACACTTATGCAACCACGATAGTTGAGATAAATTAGTTTTCATAAGCACTTTGAGGGAAATGACTAGAAAATAATTAAGCTTCAAAATAAGGTATTATTAATGATTCTTTCTTTATTAAGATTTACATTTTAATTATTTTTTAAAATTTAAATGATCTTGGATTTTAAAAAATAATTAACTTATAAATCTTAATAAAGAAAGAATCATAAATAAGACCTTATTATCTTGGATTTTAAAAAATCATACAAAACAGTTTTGTAATTATTCTACTGAGAGTGGGATCGAATCTTGCCCTAATTTATCAATATGTAGGTGGTATAAACCTTTTAAAAGTACAGCTTTTCAATAGTATGTAAGGAACAAAGATCTTTAAGTTGCAAAGAAAGCTAATTCTGAATGACTGCAATGCATTTACAGCAATTGTATTATAATCTTCTAACTTGTTTTTACTTTATATAATTTCCTTATTCATAAGAGGGGATTTGGGCCAATGCCTTTGCATAAGTAATAAGAATGTCCTCTTTAAGTGCTTTTGGAGAATTAGACTCTTTACTAACTTTAGCTTAGGAAACTTCTTATTCAGACTTTCTTTGACCTATCTTCTTTCCCAACTTTTGTCTTCAATATGCTCCCAACTTAACTTCACCAACTTGCTTATCACTTTTTGAAGTAATTGCCTTGCAAGATTCTTTAAGATTAATTTCAGTGCTACTAGTTTTGTAATCATTAGTTCTAGGATTAAATGAACCTAGCCAATTGACAAATTAAAACTTCCAAATACCTGCTAAGACTAGTAGTTGTTCAATTTCAAAATCAAATTTATCAAAAAATTTAATTATGCAATTAACAAGTTTTCAAATGCTACCCCTATGATGACTTACTCTTTATAAGGAGAAACTCCTTGATTTCTTGAAAATATAGAGGAGAATGAGGCTTAAAACTACACTATAAAATAAGATTTAGAGCGTTTGATTACTTCATATAAAATGTGAATGATTATTTCAACTTAGATTGTAAGCGTTAGAATAAGGATTATTTTGTTGCTAATTAAAATTTTAAGAAGAAAACCATTCAATAGTTATAGATCACTTGTGAATGCATGTAATCCTCCACAATAGTCACAATTCAAAGATTGGTTAAACACTGAATAACATAAAGTGAATTAAACTTTTAAAGAAGTGCCTTTACCTTTGTAGATAAAGAATGAATTTCATCCACTCATGCACTTCTCTAACTCTATTGGGCATAACTCTCTCATAATCCATTTGTAGTTTTTGGAGGCCTTTTTTTTTTAAATATGACATATGCGTCTTTGATAGAATTTGCTATTAAAGCTCTACTTGTAGTAATATCTATTGTAATTCTTCTAAAATTGACTGGTGTATTATAATCAATCAGGTAGTCATAATATGGCTTCTTTTTATGCAAATCTTTCTTTTTTCCCCTAAGATTCATAAATGGACTCACCATCGTGTTGTTTTACATTAATTATATTATTATGCAATTGTGTAGTTTAGTAAAAATACTTAGATAGAAAAGTTTGACATAAAGCATTTCATGTGGTAGAATAATTATAGGGTTTATAAATAAGCAATATCTTAACCTTTTCTTGTAAAGAAAAATGAAACACATCAATATGGCAACATCATCACATATTATAAATCTCTAAAAAGTTATTAAGTTAGTGTTTGGATAATTAATTTTTCTACTTCAAAATGAGACTATTGCATCATTTGAATGATATTTATTTTAATATTAAAATTATTAGTAATAATTGGTTTCCTTATACATATTTAATCTCCTCTAATATGAAAAGTTTCATAGTCTCTAAGCGTCGTTTGTGTATTTGGTGTTATGGTAGTCCATATATTTAAGCTCCTCTAATATTTAAGCATCGCTTCATAGTCTCTTTAAGTGCTATGGTAATCCATATATTTGGTTTAGGAACATCATAAATAAATGTGTCATATACTCATACACAAGAATGGCCTTTCGTTATACACCTACTTTATGTCCATTATCTTATAGACTACTATAGTGCTTCCATTTATGCTTTATTGTAAGAAAATTTCATTTGAACATAAAGTGATAAGGTTGAAACATATTTTGTATCATTGAACAAAAATTAAATTGTAGAAAATTTTAATATATAGATATATACAGAATCTTTCATCTCACATGCATCTTTAATTACTTAAATGACTTACTTGGGTTTGATTTTTATTCCACCAGTTAAAGGACTCTTAGTGAGAATCTCTTTTCTTCCACTTAGAAATTATTTCTTTGTATATTTGTGTCTTTCAAAAGATCATTATCTATTTCAATTGATCATTTTCTATTATTTATAGATAATATTATTAGCTGTACTTAACATTTAATGATCCCTTTTTATTGTCATCTCCCATTCACATATTATGAGTTTTTTTCCATAAGATTTCTACATCATACGTGCCTAATAATTTGTACGATTAGCATATGACGTGAGTACATTGTCTCATACATCTGTTAGGAATTTATGATTTCTTGATTAATGAATAAATTATTAAGTGGATTTAGTATGTCATACTTTAGATCGTCTTTTCATTAATTATTATCTCATTCTCATTTTATATATTTTGTGTTCACACTACCTTCTTTATAGAAGAAATACATCTTGATGCTGGATTAGAATTGAAATGATGTTTCTTGTTTCTTAATTCTTAAAATCAAATTAATTCTATTTTCTAGAATGTTCCACTATATCAAATCATTCATGATTTTCTAGTAATGCTCTAAGATAGCAAACATTAATTCAAGTCTTTGGAATTAGAAACCAAATAAAAAAGGCACTTTGAGTTTGAGGTTTGCATAGCCTTAAAGGATCCTCATATAATATAAGTTAATATTACTTTTATTATCCTTATTGGTTGAAAATGCACACATGGTATGATTCATGTTTTACAGTATTGAGTCTCTTTTATTAGACAATATGTCATTCTTCAAATACTATACAAATGATAGTTTAGTTATACCTAATGTGTAACTTGAGTTCACTTGTTTATTATTTAACCCACCCTTCAGACCTCACATCTATCATATTTATACAGATTGGGTAAATATGTCATTCTTTAGGTTATGTCATTACTAATAAGTTTTTACACCTTTCAATATACTTCACATCAACATTAGCATTTTAAGACTTAAACTTTCATTTATCACCTAGATAAATCGCTTAAAACTTATCTGTTCTCCATTCTTACAAAATAATAATGGTGATCACCTATATAGGAAGTCATCTTATATCTTTTCAACATAATTCTTACATCTAGAATGAATTTTCAACACTTATTTAACATTCATTGTAGAATAAAAAATTACTTTAAAATCAAGCATTCTCATATTTCTAGAATTGGATTTTCATTGATCTTAATTAGACATATATTTCATAAAATATTTGATGACAAGCAAACTATCACCATCAATAACAATTATTATGAATAGTCAATAGACATATTCATTTCTCTTTGCACTATTATGTCTTTGACATAATTAGACTTAATATCTATATGGATAGTTTGATATTGATATTTGAGTTCTCCAGTGCTTGTCTTTAAATGTACTTGTTCATGCTTAACATAGTGCACATGAGACTATTGATTTCTTCGAAATAAAGACCCATTTTTATCTATTATTCTTCCTATTGCATCTATGGATACTGTATATTACTTAGGCTCTTATCTTTAAATATTGGCGTCAAAAAATGCTTTACTCTTTAGCATGCAAAATTGTTCAAGTATTCTATTAATATATATGTAGCTTATAACATTAAGAAAGGTCTATTTGAATAATACTTAACAATCTAAATTGCAAAGGTGCATGCGACTTTAGCTATATTCTTCATTTTGATCACTGTTGATAGCCAATTTGTTGGTTTGCTTAACAAACTACTTATTATCGCTAGCTATCAACAAATATCATTAATATAAAATGATAAAACTACACTTTTATTGTTGGATATTTTAACATATACTAAGTGGTCTTTTCCAATCATGATAAAATCATATGACATGATTATATTATTGATGTAATATGCAGGTAGTTTCAGACTATATTAGACCATGCATTAGCTTTAACATTCTGAGCATGTAATGTTTTTGGCCCTTCTGAATGAAACCTAGTGGTTGTACTATATAGATTTCTTCATCTTATTCTTCAATTAAAATATAGTCATTATATCCATTTGACGTATGTCAAGATCCATTCTAATTACTAAGGCTATAATCATTTAAACTGATGTAAACCTCATATCAAATTAGAATTTAATATCATAATTTATCTCTTTGATTATATGTGTCTTTTTTCCATTAGACACGTTTTGTATATTTCATAGTTTCCGTTAACATTTTACTTAACATTTGAAGAACACATTTGTTCTTGATGGCTACACATCTTTTAGAATATTATCGAAGTCATGTACTTAGGTCAAACTCATTAAACTTAATTCTTTTTCTATCGCTATTATGTATTTATCCTTAGCAAGAATAGATTGAGCCTTTTCATAGTCCTCATCCTATTATTTTCTTTTGGAACTACCATAATTGATATCCCTTTCAAATTTAAAATTGTGAGGAATAATTTGCTCAAAATATAGGTATAATCAAAATTTGAGAAACAAATATTTATATATTCATATTACTCTTCCTCGAATTAAATAGTGATAAAGAGCTCCCACTGAGTTGCAATTGTCATTAATCAAAAACCAATTCTTCATTTCCTAAATTGCTCCCACATAGATCATTACCATTTAATTGATTTTGTCTTACAATATCATTCTAATTTAATCTCTTATATTGAGATAAGTTGTTAACCATCTTTCTTTGCTTTAGAAATCCATTCTCTAATAACGAGATATCTTGTGATACATATTTAATTACTTGTTTATATCTTTGTTCACTTTTGAACATATATCCTTTGAAACCATATCTTTTAAAAATACTCTTCTTCCCTTTGGAACCTATATTCCTATACTTATAAGAGGGACTATGAATAGAGGTAATAAACACATTCTCATGAAATTAGATATGGTTAATTTATTCTCCTGCCTTTATATATCTCATTTTTTTAGGATGTGATTTCATAGGCACCTTATCAAGTGCATATTTGATCATCAATGACACTTAACGCTAATAGGTGATAAGTAAATGTGCCAATGCCATTATAGACCTAACTATGAGAAGAGTGATATTTCTCATCTCCAAACTTGCTCATTGAGATCAATCATATGTAGAATATCTTCTAATAGGCAGGTCATATATGAATAAAAATGATATATAATGTTAAAAGCACTTACAAGTATGTAGGAATCACGACGAAATAGGAGAATCAAGGATAATGATGAAGGTTGAATGTTTTTAACGCTTTTTCTCTCCTTGAATTTGTAAAATTTCATAGGAATGGATTTTAAATCCTTTATAAAATGTTTATACCTATTTGTATATCCTTTTATTCTAGATTCTATTAAAAAAATGACACTAAATTTGGTTTTCTATTAGAAAAACTATTTCCAAAATAGCATTTTATGTTCAAAAGATAACAACCTCTTAGTTAGAGAGGAACTGTAATGATTTTAGGGTTTTGGGATTTTCCCTTACCTTCAGTAGATTTTGTCATCAATATCCACCCTATATAAGTAAATGTTTTGTGCTAAAATTGTCTAAAGAGTGATCTTGATTAAGAAGAATTGACCCTTGTGTTGACCAACTTAAAAGAAGATCTTATACAACTATGATTCTTAGTTTAACTTGGAAATTGATAGGTTATTGTTAGCCTACAAATTTAATCCCCTACTTAAGTTGATTTGTAGTATAGTGAAGCAAGGGTATTGTCCTATAGAAATAGGAAGACTTTTTAACTTTCAAGCAAAGTATGAGTAAATGTTATGCATGAACTAATGCCAGATTACGTGACACAATAGGACAATATTAGAGGATTTGTTTGCTTTCGTTAAAAGTAAACAAGAAGAGAAAGAATAAGATGTGATTTAAGTTCAGAAAATTAAAACAAAGTCGAAAGTTTTCAAGAGAGAAATTGTGAGGAAATTTTGACTAAAAAAGTTCAAATTATTTAAAGACCAATTGCAAAGGTTTTCACTAAATCCTTAGGTTGTTTTTAATCATTGAAAACAAATTGTTTCTTAGATTGAAAAATTAGGATCATCAAGCAAAGATAGATGCATTCAAAACAAGCATAACATGCAAAATCTTCTTGTTAATGCATTAATCCAAAACTAGCATGAACAATACAGTAACGGGAGCATTAAGATCAAAATTAAGTCTGACGAACCTAAGTTAATTTTCAAGAAAGTTAGCAAGCATAAAATTAACCTATATCTTGATCCAACTAATTAAAACCTACATATAAGATTCAATTTTAATTAGTTGTTACTACTTAACCTAATCAATTTATTGTCCAGCAATTAAACTAATCAAATAGAATACAATTTATTCATGCAAAATTCAAATTCATGACTTCAAATCCACATGCATATTTCGACAATCATGTCCAGATCAAGAGCACAAATTGATTTCCAACCATAGGTTCATCAATTATATGCATATGCTTCTCATAAAAACATCCATGAATTTAGCTAATAGCCTCAACAGTTGGAAAAGAGAATTTAGTTCATGATTTTAATTAAAACAAAGTTAAAAATCATCATAGAAAATATAGCGTAGAATTTGGGTATAAGAAGAAGAAGAAAAGAAAGTAAAACTAAGGTTTTACCTAGAGAGAGAAAGAGAGAACATAGGAGAGAGAAAGCGAATAAGAGAGATTCAAGTTCAAAGAAAAGAGAGAAGACGTGACCCCAAAACTAATGCTAAAGGAACCTCTTTATATTGTATGGTCATCAAATCCTTATAGGAGAGGATTTCTTTTCTAAGTAGAAGTAGGTCTTTCTTTCCTTATAGAAGAGGATTTTTTTCCAACTAGAAGTAGGTCTTTCTTTCCTTATAGACGAGGATTTCTTTTCTAAGTAAAAGTAGGTCTTTTCTTTCCTTATAGAATTAGGATCTTCTAGAAGCTTCCCTACAGGTCAAACATGCTTCTTAGTGCTTAAATGGTAGTCCACGTGTGCTTTTATGTAGGCACCGTGTGTCCCAAGATGCTGATATGGCAGGTGACGTGGCATACTGACCAAATGCCAAGTGTCATCCACGTGTACCAATCAGGTGTCACCAGCTCATCAATTCTCCTAAAAAGTAGGGATCTTCATTTCTCCTAATCTACATGTCCCTTGATCGTCTGGATTGTTCCTGGATCCATTTCTCACAGTGGCGTAAAGAATCTTCCAAAATGTAGAAATCCTAGTTAAAGTAGGATTCCTTATTCAAGTAGGATTTCTAATCATTTTGGGATTAGGATTTCACCCCTTTGCCAATTTAGCTCCTGATTCTCCTTTTGCTAGATTTTCTCTAAAATAGGAAATCCTAGTTGCATTAGGATTTGGGGAATCCTAATCCTAATAATTTCTACAACTTTGGTCACCTTGGGATATTTCGAACTCCTTATTATGAAAATGACATCCAAAAGTCCTAAATTTGCCACCTTAGTATAATTTTCCTCACTTGATACCTAAAACACTTGAAATGATAAAATCAATGTAAGTCACATGATTTAGACATCAAATGAGAATAAAAAACTAAGTGTAAGAATATAAAGGATAAGAAAATATGAGTGCATCAAATTCTCGCACACTTAGCTCTCTCTTCCTCGAGTAAGGAAAGAGAAAGAAAGACAAAAGAAATATACTAAGGAAAAGTCGTGACATGCAAAAAGCTAGTGTGGATGCAAAAGCAAAGGAAAATGTGCTTGCAAATGCAAGAAACTTTTCTTAAGTGTTATAGCTTTTCTTCCAACCTCCCAATAATATCAAAGAAGCACAAGCATCATAGACAAAAAGAAACTCGTGAAATTCAATCCATAAAATTAATGACCTTACTTTGAATGTAAGAAAAAGCAAGATAGCATACAAGCCTTGGAGGAAATCTACACCATGTCAAAATAACAGGTCCTCTCATTGTTATACTCCCCAAAATTCAAAGTGTTTAAGGCTTATATGTGCTTAACTCTCAAAAATTCAAACAATGCAGTGCTCTACCCTATGCTTGCTCTTCAATCTTGAATACAATACTAAATATATATACACAACACAAATCAAAAGGTCTTACCAAGGATGTAACTTGGTTGGGCTAGGGGTGAGGTTAAAAAAAGGTAAAGAAAAGGTTAAATATCAAAGATAGGATAGCATAAAATTAATCAATGACATACATGTCGCGCACTATGTATAACTTCAAATAATGAAGCACAACTCAACTTTTCATTTGAACTTTTAGGCCCAATAATATTGAACAAGAAACTCATGTAAGGAATCCTTTTCTTTTATTTTTACTCTCGGCCTCAATCCTTTTCGTTTTTTAATAGAGTTGAATATTCCCCCTTAATAATTAAGCACAAAACAAGCCATATATCACAGATAACCAAACATACGTAGCCTCCTCAAGTTTAACTCATCAAATGCTTCCTCTACTAACCATGATAAGGGTTAGAAAGATAAGTAAAATATGAACAGGCTAAGTTAATCATGGGTAAAGAAATGAATAGGTAATAAGCTCAAGTGGGCTAACTAATGGTCAACATGCTTTGGGTTGACTTTTTGGTTAAGTGGTTTAACATCCTAAGGGCTTTTATCATGTTTATGTAATGCATGCATAAATGTAGTCTTAACAAGATATGAAGCAAGTTTTAAAGATACAAAGCATTGAATGAAATCACACATTAAAGAGACATGTTGAAGGTTCAAAAGCTCAAATGGGATAATCATCTATTAAGTCAACATAGTGTAGTTTCAAGGTCAGTCCAAATACCATCATGCTTAGAACTTACATAAAAACACATTCATCAAATTTATGATTAAAAAATCATAGATTAATTCTTATCTATAACATTCATATTCTTATTAATCATTGGGAGATAAAAAGACAAAATCAAACACTTAAGGTGCAAAACATATAAAAAAGAAAATCTTTTTGAATTTTTCGAAAATTTTTCAATGTTTATAGGTTTTTTGGAATAAAGCATGCAAGTACAAGTGAAAACCTTCAAGTTCAAGCAAGAGCAAAGGTGCAGAACATTAAAGCACGAAATCAAGAAAAATATCCAAACGAATAACCAGCTAAAACCCAAAAACTTAATGCAAAAACTAACTTAAATCCTCCCCCACACTTAAACACAACATTGTCCTTAATGTTGAAATAAAAGCAAGAAGAGAAGATAAAAACACACCAAAAACACACCAAAAGAAAGAAATTCTAAGAAGAAGAAGAAGAAGATGAAAAACGTAAAGAAAAAAAGAAAGGGAAGAGAAATCAAATCTAGTTTTTGTATGATGGGTTGCCTCCCATTCAACGTTTTTGTTCAACGTCGTTGACTCGATGACATGTTAATGTTCCTCACTCCTCATAGATAGGCTCGACAAAGTGCATCTCCTCTAAAGTAGATTGAAAACCTACAAGGAAAGGCTTCAACCTATCGCCATTAACAATGAACCTCTTGCTTGTATCCATGCTCTCAACCTCAACTGCATGATAATTAAACCATGTGAAACAATAAAAGGTCCAATCAAACGGGATCGAAGTTTAACTGGGAAGAGGTGAAGTCTTGATTGGTAGAGAAGAACTTTCTGACCCACATGAAATTCCTTCCTACTAATCATCTTGTCATGGACTGCCTTCGACTTCTCCTTGTAAATCCTCATGTTCTCGTAGGCATTATTCCTTATCTCCTCCAACTCTTGCAATTGTAATTTCCTAAAACTTTTAGCCTCATCAGAGTTCAAGTTACATTGCTTAATGGCCCAAAACGCTTTGTGCTCAAGTTCTATAGGAAGGTGACAAGCTTTCCTATAAACCATCCTAAAGGGTGACATTCCTAAAGGGGTCTTGTAAGCTATTCTATAAGCCCACAATGCATCTCCCAATCTAAGAATACAATCCTTTCGATTAGGTTGTGCTGTCTTCTCCAAGATAGACTTGATCTCATAGTTAGAAACTTTAGCTTAGCCATTTGTTTGAGGATGGTATGCTATGCTAGTTCTGTGAAAAACGTGGTACTTCTTCAACATAACCTCAAAGGATTGGTTGCAAAAGTGGCCCCCTATCACTGATTATTGCTTTAGGAATGCCAAACCTATAAAAAATGTTAGCCTTAACAAATCTAACAACCTTAGCATCATCAGTTTTAGTAGGAATAGCCTCAATTCATTTAGATACATAATCCACAGCAAGCAAGATATAAAGATAGCCATAAGAAGAGGACAAAGGACCCATAAAATTAATACTTCAAACATCAAATGTCTTACTAAAAAACAAAGTAGTTTGCGGCATCTGATCTCTCTGAGTTATGTTACTAGTTCTTTGACATCTTTCATATGATTTACAGAAGTAGAATGTAACTTTAAATACTGAAGGCAAAAAAAAAAAACATTCAAGCACTTTATGACTATACACTTGGCAACAAAATGACCGCCACAAGAATAAGTATGACAGAAAGCAAGTATGGAATTAAACTCATCTTGTGGCATACATCTCCTAATAACTTGATCAGTATAGAACATCCACAAATATGGATTATCCCAATAATAATACTTAGCATCAGCATGAAATTTATTTCTTTAGGATTTAAACATACTTGAGGGTAACTTATTAGTAATCAAAAAGTTAACTAAATCAGGATACCATGGCCGAGGAGTAGCATGGAGGATGGCATACAACTGTTCATCAGGAAAGGTCTTCTTGATAGGAACGACATCAACTCCTTTGACATTGAGTTGGCTCAAGTGATCAACAACAAGGTTTTTAGCTCCCTTCTTGTCCTTAATCTTAAGGTCAAGCTCTTGTAGGAGTAAAACCCACCTGATAAGGAGCGGCTTGGATTCCTTTTTTTTCAAGAGATATGTAAGAGTTGCAAGATCAGTGAAAACAACAACTTTTGTGCCAAGTAAGTATGATCGAAACGTTTCAAGAGCAAACAATTCCTTCTCAGTTGTATGGTAATTTCACTAAGCCTCATCTAATCTCCTAGAAGTATAAGCAATCATATGCAAAGACTTCCGTATACGCTGCACAAGAATAGCTCCAACTGCATGGTCATTGGCATCAAACATAATCTCAAAAGGAAGATCCCAATTAGGTGGTTGGATGATGGGTGTCATTGTTAACTTGTTTTTCAACAAGTCAAATGCATCCTTGCACTCTTGGGAGAAGATGAACTCAGCATCCTTGGCTAGCAACTTGCATAGGGGCACGATTACCTTGCTAAAATCCTTGATAAACCTACGATAGAAACCTACATATCCAAGAAAAGATCGAACATCCCTCACAAAGGAGGGGTAAGATAAGGAAAAGATAATATCTATCTTAGCTTTATCAACCTCTAAGACACGTTTAGAAACCACATGCTCCAAAACTATCATTTGTTCTACCATAAAATGACATTTTTATAGTTTAAAACAAGGTTAATATCTATGCATCTTTTCAAGATTAAAGATAAGTTTCCTAAACAACGATCAAAGGAATCACCATAGATAGTAAAATCATCCATAAAAACTTCAATGATCCTCTCAACATAATCAAAAATATGCTCATCATGCATCTTTGAAAAGTAGCAAGTGTATTGTATAAACCAAAGGGCATTCTCCTATAATCATATGTACCAAATGGATAGGTAAAGGTAGTCTTTTCTTGATCTTCAGTGGCAATAACAATTTGATTATATCCACTATAGCCATCAAGGAAACAATAGAAAGACTTCCCAGCTAGGCGCTCAAGCATTTGGTCTATGAAAGGCAAAGGAAAATGGTCCTTTTTTCACCAAGTTCAATTTTCTATAATCAATACACATTCACTAGCCATTCTCCACATGTGTAGGCACCAATTCATTCTTAGCATTCTTCACCACAACAAGGCTTGTCTTTTTAGGAACCACATGGATAGGACTTACCACTTACTATAGAGGCAGGGTATATGACACCTGCATCTAAGAGCTTCAAAATTTCAGCCTTCACCACCTCAATTATGGACAGATTAAGCCATCTCTACTTCTCCCTCAAATGCTTGGAATTATCCTCTAAGAGTATGTGATGCATACACATAGAAGGACTAATCCCTTTGATTTAAGCTAAAGTCCATCAATGGTAGTCTTATGGTCTTTTAAGACATGCAACAATCTTTCCTACTGCATAGCTATTAGATTCTTTGCAATAATCACTAGAAGAGTATCATTAGATCCAAGAAAAGCGTACTTCAAATGATCAGGCAAAGTTTTCAATTCTAACTCAGAAGCACGCAACACAGAAGGTAAGACTTTCTTGTGGGAAAGAGATAAATTAGCAAACAGATCCAATTTTGGCACCATATAAGAAGAATGCAATGCCATAATAGCATTAATCACATAAGGTTAAAAAATCATGGCACCATTGGTGTTAACATCAAAAGATGAGAAGAAGGAACATATAAGAGCAATATTAACGCCATCACCACCACCATAAGCACAAAATTTGTCCACCAACAGATCAGTGATATCCAAGTTATGTAATTCATGCACATCATCATTATATTTCATTGCCTTATTAAAATTAAAAAAAGACATGTTCATTTTCAATCCTTATAGAAAAAGTGCAATCATCACAATCAATCATAATCTTAGCAATCCTAAAAAATGGTCTCCTAAGCAGAAGTGGCGAATGTTTTAGGGTGACCATCACATGTCTCAATGACATAGAAATCATAAGGGAAAACCAATCTACTAACTTTCACTAACACATCTTCCAACAACAAAAGTTCTTTTCAAAGAACCAACATTAAGAGAATCAAATATGGATTTCAGAATCACACTAATTGAAGCTCCTAAGTTACACATAGCCTTATCAAAGCACATATTACCAATCATACAAGGGATAGAAAATGCACTTGGGTCTCCTTGCTTAACAGGTAATTTCTTTTCTCTCCAATCTCCTTACAACTCCTTAACTTAAGTGCAAAAGCACTTTCCTTTGTCTTACAACCCTTGGGACGACAATTTTCTAAAATTTTGGGCCTCCATTTTTCCAAGGTTAGAGACCAACTGTCCTATTTGCCTCTTAAGGTTTTGGATGCCCGACCCTATCTCTTGTTGAAAATATTTATAGTCCTGTTGAAAAGATATGAAATTTTGCTACATGGATAAGGTGTTATGCCATAGTTTTCATCATATCCATAACCTCATTCGAAGAAGGATTCGAAGAAGGTTTCGAAGAAGGCTTAGAAGGTGGCGAAATAGGTCTGGGAATGTTTGGTTTTGGTTTTGCTCCATTCGGCATAGGTGGTTACTGACGATTCCCATACCGAAGGTTGGGTGATCTCTCTATCCCAGGTTGTAGGTCTGAGAGTATGGATCATACTTTCTCTGTGGGTTAGCATTAAAACACCACCAACTACATTCACATAGTCAGTAGAATCATCTTGCATAGTACGACATCTATTAGCATTATGACCATGCATGGAACAAATAGAACAAACAATAGCTTGCATATCACCACTCATGAAGGATCACATTATAGACGTAAGCTCATTTACCTTGTTCTCCAAGTTAGAGACACTTACCTCATTCACGCATCTATGATTAGCTTGGGTGCCAAAATGCTTGGAATTTGTAGCCATATCAGAGATTAAATGCCTTGTCGCCTCGAGTGTTTGTTCACCAAAGCTCCACCACTAGTTGCATCAATAATACTCCTATCTTAAGGAGTTAATCCTTTATAGAAGTATTGAATGAGAAGTTGGTCAGAAATTTAGTGGTGGGGACAATGATTGCAGAGCTTCTCGAACCTCTCCCAATACTTAGACAATGATTTGCATTGAGCTTATCTTATCCCACATATCTCCTTCCTAATGTTGGCGGCTCTTGAGGCTAGGAAGTACTTTGCCAAGAAAATTCTCTTAAGGTGATTTCACATCCTTATAAAACTAGATGGGATTGAGAACAACCACTCCTCAGTCGCCCCTTTCAAAAAGAAAGGGAAAGTTTTTAGCTTGACATGCTCCTCCTCCACACTATTCGACTTCATTCTATTAGAAATCATATGGAAAATTTTAATATGAGCATGTTGATCTTCACCTACAAGATTGTTAAAATAAGGAAAAAATGGATAAAACTAGGTTTTAGCTCAAAGTTAGCATTCTCAAAATTAATACAAAGAGGAAGGTTCTCCAAGTCAGAAGTGGCAAGCTCCTTCAAAGTCCTTTTTTGTGCAACTACCACGTCTTCTTAGTAATGGTAAGTGTGAGTGATGTCAGGAAGAGGAGATGAAGATGGGCCAAAAGCATCGAGATCAATGTAGATGCTAGATGGTGATGAGTCGGCAGGCTGTGCACTTGTGAAAGGTAACTACTTATTAAAGTTTGGTTGTGAAAGTGGATTGAATGAATGTCACTACTCAAGGATGATAGGAACGTTTTCAATGGTGTATGGGTAGGTATTCGTGTGGAGTTGATCAAGAAATCTGTGTAGAATTGGTCTAAGTCAACTTGTTCTTATTCTGAGAGTTGCTCTTCGAATGACTAGGACATACAACCTTCAAAACAAAAGGTTAAATGTACCAAATCACAAAAGAGAGGAAAATAGCATGCAAACTATAAAAGAAAGCTAAAAATTATCAATTTGATTCTAGACAACGGCGCCAAAAATTTGATAGGTTGTCATTAGCCTATAAATTTAATCCCCTACTTAAGTTAATTTGTAGTATAGTGAAGCAAGGATATCGTCCCACAAAGATCGAAACACAAGGAAGATTTTTTACTTTCAAGAAAAGTAATGTTATGTATAAACTAATGCTAGATTACGTGACATAATAGGACAAGATTGGGGGATTTGTTTTCTTACGTTAAAAGTAAACAAGAAGAAAAAGAAGGAGACGTGATTTAAGTTCAGAAAATTAAAATAAAGCGAAAGTTTTCAAGAGAGAAATTGCTAGGAAATTTTAAGTAAAAAGTTCAAATTAATTAAAGACCAATTGCAAAGGGTTTCACTAAATCCTTAGGTTATTTTAATCATTGAAAATGAATTATTTATTAGATTGAAAAATTAAGGTTCATCAAGCAAAGATAGATGCATTCAAAATAAGCATGACATGCAAAATCTTCTTGTTAATGAATTAATCCCAAACTAGCATGAACAACACAATAACAAGAGCATTAAGAACAAAATTAAGTTTGTTGAACCTGAATTAATTTTCAAGAAAGCTAGCATGCATAAAAATAACCTATGTCGTGATCCAACTAATTAAAAACTACATACAAGATTCCATTTTAATTAGTTGTTACTACTTAACCTGATCAATTTATTGTCCAACAATTAAATTAATCAGATAGCATAGAAATTGTTCATGCAAAATTTGAATTCATGACTTCAAATCCACTTGCATAATTTGGCAATCATATCTAAATCAAGAGCACAAATTTCCAATCATAGATTCATCAGTTATATGCTCATGCTTTTTATAAAAACAACCATGAATTTAGCTAATAACCTTAACAATTGGAAAAAATAATTTAGTTCATGATTTTAATTAAAACAAAGTTAAAAACCATAGTAGAAAACATTGATAGGTTGTCGTTAGCCTAAAATTTATTCCCCTACTTAAGTTGATTAGTAGTATAGTGAAGTAAGGGTATCGTCCTATAGATATCAAAATGCAAGGAAGATTCTTTTACTTTCAAACAAAGTACGCGTGAATGTTATGCATGAACTAATGCTAGATTACGTGACATAATAGGACAAGATTGGGGGATTTGTTTGCTTGCGTTAAAAGTAAACAAGAAGAGAAAGAAGAAGACGTGATTTAAGTTCAAAAAATTAAAATAAAGATGAAAGTTTTTCAAATGACAAATTGCTAGGAAAATTTGAGTAAAAAGTTTAGATTAATTAAAGATCAATTTGCAAACGTTTTCACTAAATCTTTAGGTTGTTTTTAATCATTGAAAATGAATTATTTCTTAGATTGGAAAATTAGGGTTCATTAAGCAAAGATAGATGCATTCAAAACAAGCATGACATGTAAAATTTTCCTATTAATGCATTAATCCAAAATTAGCATGAACAACATATTAACAAGAGCATTAAGATCAAAATAAAATCTGCCAAACCTAAGTTAATTTTCAAGAAAACTAGCATGTATAAAATTAACCTATGCCTTGATCTAACTAATTAAAACCTACATACAAGATTCAATTTTAATTAGTTGCTGCTACTTAACCTAATTAATTTATTGTCCATCAATTAAACTAATCAGATGGCATACAAATTATTGATGCAAAATTTGAATTCATGACTTCAAATCCACATGTATAATTTGGCAATCATGTCCAGATCAAGAGTACAAATTTCAAATCATAGATTCATCAATTGTATGCATATGCTTCTTATAAAAACAACAATGGATTTAGTTAATAGCCTTAACAATTGAAAAAGAGAATTTAGTTCATGATTTTAATTAAGACAAAGTTAAAAATCATCATAGAAAATATAGTGCAGAATTCGGGTATAAGAAGAAGAAGAAGAAGAGAAAATAAAACTAGGGCTCTACTTAGAGAGAGAAATAGAGAACATAGGAGAGAGAAAGAGAAGAAGAGAGATTCAAGTTTAAAAAAAAGAGAGAAAATGTGAAGACCCCCTCGACGTC